>OZ020246.1:17276538-17440972 GCA_963971285.1 Astropecten irregularis | reverse complement strand
CAACCTGGGAACGTTCCCAGGTTGCAGCATTGTTGCGTGTATCATTGAAACGATCCCTGGGGTTTGGCGGTGTGTGCGTGGTTTCATGGCTTCTGACTGCCAAACGAACAAAGATAGTTGACTATTGGGGTCACCACCAACATAGGGCTGGATGGCTCAGTTGGTAGAGCGCCTGTACGGTATTCAGGAGGTCGCCGGTTCGAATCCCGCTCCAGTCAATTTTTCTTTGTTCACTTTTCAATGACTTAAAATAACTCAGTCAGTTTCCCTTGTGGTTATTTCACGAATATAATAATTAAAAAAAGCCGTATCCTCTTTGAGTGATCCCCCATGTACCGTTCCCAGGTTGCAGCATTGTTGCGTGTATCATTGAAACGATCCCTGGGGTTTGGCGGTGTGTGCGTGGTTTCATGGCTTCTGACTGCCAAACGAACAAAGATAGTTGACTATTGGGGTCACCACCAACATAGGGCTGGATGGCTCAGTTGGTAGAGCGCCTGTACGGTATTCAGGAGGTCGCCGGTTCGAATCCCGCTCCAGTCAATTTTTCTTTGTTCACTTTTCAATGACTTTTTTTTAATTAATTAAACTTTTATAACCAAAATCTTTAGAGAGATAATTTTAGGCTATAGGTTATTCATTATATACTATTAATTAATTTCATTGTTCGCAATATTTATTTCCTGAAAATTGTCAATTATTGTGAATTTTTAAGAGACTTCAGTTGATTTAATATGGCAATTTTTTTTCAAGCAGTGACAACTCTGACTGAGACATCCCTTACAGTCTGAGAGCTAGCCACATAAGATTTCAACCCATTTTATTTACCCAGAAGGCATGACCCCTTAAAGTTGCTTAGGTTGTCCATGTGATTCAGTTCAGGGCGCGCTTGGAGGCACTTTGCTGGTGGTCTGACCTCACATTCCCAGCCAGATATTTAGTCAGTTTTTTTGTGTGATGTGCTATTATACTACTTTGTTTTGACAAATATTGTTTAGTGGGTACGATGGGTTGAAATAACCTGTCCTGGGGGCATTTTCAAGGGGGTCAGCGGTCAAGGTCCAACCTCTGGGGCCAGGCTGACCTCTGAATCACATGGACAACCTAAGCAACTTTAATGGGTTCGGGTAAAATTAGGTGAAATCTTATGTGGCTAGCTCTCAGACTATTATTCTGAATATAATTATTGTCTCTATCATAAATTGGTGATATAGTTAAGCAAACACAAAGACATCATGATCGCCCACTTAAGGACTCACTATTTAAAGTAAAACGGCATAAACTTCCAAAAGCCACTCCGACATTATTTTAAATAAAAAAATTAACAAACCAAGCAACCAGCAGACAATCCGGCCCACAGAGTGACCGACTAACCCAAATGAACCATCCACAGACAGGGAGCCCGAAGAACCTGCCGGCTGACCATTTTGACCCATCTAATGACAGACCAACTGAATGACTAACTCATTGACCAACCAACACATAAACCAAAAGCCCAACCACCTACCAAAAGTATTTTCTGTATTACTTAAGCACATACAACTTAGTGAATCAAGGTTCTAGGCTCTGCCATTAATATCTAAGTGTACATGATAGACTCGTTTCACATCAAGCGTAATGACTAATAATGATCATAATATTAATTATTCCTTTAGATTCCACAAGAGGACGACAATCCTATAGATTTTTTTTACAAAGACAGAATACAAAGAAGCTACAAAACATATCGTATTTGCACACAGTATACAATCAATATCTTAAATTTAAGTGAAAGAAAAAGTTTGTGTTAGCCTTAAATTTGTTTCATTATGAGCTTTTCCTTAATTGTAGGTGCAAAACATCGATGTAAAATAGATGAGCATGAACTAACTACACATGGTTACCATTTAGATATTAACAATACTATAATGGTATGTGGATCGGTTTGACGAAACACCATGTAATAATCGTTCGTACTTCTTTATCGTTCGCCCTTCTCGCAATTAGGTCTCAACGTTTCGACTAGCCTGCTCTAGTCCTCATCAGGAGACAATACTATAATGTTTGTCATATCCTTTTAAAGAAGTAAAATTATCAAAGCGAATCACTCTAAATGTCAATTACACCTGAACCATGCATATGTTTTCTCTTTTCACAAACATGACTTCAATAAAAAAAAAAAAATTTATGCGACATACCCACAGGAGCTAATAAAATTCATAATGCAATTTCATACAATACAGTCATATCGAAAAGATTGAATTTAAGTGAAAGAAAAACTTTGAATACGTATCATAGCTGGTTTTTGAGTGTTTATCTCGGTCGCAAGATGGGTTTATAGTTGATGCCGAACCCCGACCTATTGGTCGATGAAGAACGCTGTTGACGTCGCATCAGGATTGAACTTTGACATGGTCACTGACCTCAGCCTGTAACTTTGACTGTTGAAATTGCACCATCGCAGAGATGAATATGCATCAATATTTATATGATACTCCATAAGTTCATAGTTTTCCGTTAAATCAAAACCGAAATACACCTTATTACATAAACGGAGAGTTGGTTAGGGAATTAAGCAAATCGATAACCTTAATATTTAATATTTTCGTTTCCATGTAGCCTAGCTCATTATTGCCACTGTAGGTGGTTTTTATGGCTGAATACATACAAACCTCAAGAAAATTATGAGAAATGTTAATTCTATTCACTGTACACTCGTTTGAATAATTTTTTTTTTTACTATTTCTGTGATAGAAAGTGAAAAAAATGTAGGCCTATTGTCAAAATTTGTCTCCAGAAATTCTGGAATTTTATTTGTTTTTCTTGAATTTATATTATGTCATTCTGGACAGGGTCGGCGGCAAAAAATGTGGGTTTTTTCTTCGATCGCAGCCCAAAATATGGGTCGGTCGGAAATGAGAACCACAGTAATAAAAAGGGGCGCCCAATAGCACATATGGCTAGCTGTGCACAGGCGCGGTTCTACGGGGGGGGGAGGCTAGGGGGCTGTACCCCCCCCCCCCAAAAAAAAAAAAAAAAAAACTGAAAAAACAAAAAATTCTTGAAAATACTGGATTTTTCCAATTACATAATAAAACGTGTGGGTATGTGCATGTTTTTTCTTACCCCTAATAAGACATAGCAGAAGCGAGTGTTAGAAGAACCCAAAATATTGGGTCTTCTAGCCCCCACCCCCCTCCCCCCCCCAAAAAAAAAAAAGAAGACCCCCAAAAAGTTTGGCTCTAGAACCGCGCCTGGCTGTGCATAGCTCTATGGAGGGATGCCAGACAAGTCGACCGGTGTGACAACTAGACTTGAGACAGGTCGACCAGTGAAGCAGCGGCGTGGGGTCCATGGCCCACTCAAGGTCAAGGGCTCAAGAAAGAATAATGTTGGGCTTCAGATACTTTCTGGTACATTTAGTGAACATTTTATCCTGAAAACGATCCCTACAATTGAAATAAGGGACACAAGCCTCTTTAATTATCAAATTAGGAAGTCTATTTTGTTAAAATTATGGAGGGAAAGTGACACTTTCGACTGAAAAGACTGATGATGCATTTGGGGGAAATAACTTCAAAGAATGAATGTTGTAGCCATCGTGCCCTAAAAAAATCTCCCAAATCAACACTAACTTCTTGAAACTTAGAACTTAGCCTAAGAGGTGGCCTTGACAACAACACTGGGGCCAATTTCATGGAGATGTTAAGCCCAACAAAATTGCTTAGCACAAAATGTCCAGCTCAATAAAACAAACCACCATTAAAAATTCAATTTCATATTCAAGAGTAAAACCAATACAATGACCAAAAACAATTTTGATCTTTTAAAAATAGCGGTGAAAAGACATAAGAAATAACGTGGGCATTTTTCACTGTGTTCTCAAAACGTGGGCACCGTATGGGACTGAACATAAATTTTCACAGGTGACTGTTCCTGTATCTTCCATGATATTTTAATGTAACTATAACGAAGGAAAACCTGGTGCATGGTAGCAGAAGCAATGCAAACATATTCGAGCCCCTCGTATGTATTATTATACATGTACATGTTAAAGGTAGTATCATACTTTGCTTTTTATCAAAGAAATACAGATTCATGGGCAAAAATACCAAGACAGATAAAGTAACAGTCATCTGTAAAAAATATCAGTCCCATACGTTGCCCACCTTTTAAGAAAACAGTGAAAAACGGCCACAGTATCGTCTTTTCTTTTTTCGGTCGTTGTTCTACTAATTTCTGGATAAATACACCGATCAATTTCGATCAGGTGGAAAAATGTTAACGGTATGTTTCTACCGTGAACATGTGAACATTAATGTTTTGGTTCCTTTTAATACCAAAGTATGATACTACCTTTAAGTCACTCAATCACTTCACTCGATTTTTAACGAGGAAACAGCATTAGCCATGAGTCATTCAAGTTCTTGTAGAATTGTTGTGTTTTTATTGACATTTGGTTTACCATAATTGCATGTCTTTTTATGTCCTTTTTCATAATTCTATATCAATTACATTTTTTGCCTTACCCAAACAACATCAATCTTACTGTTGTCATAATAATTATGCGAGAGCAAATACAGAGAGATGAGAATCTGAGGAACAAAGTCAAATACAGTATTGATACAGTATTGAGGGTATCTTGCATGTTAAGGAAGATCAACAATAATAGCTTGTTTGGCTACTCAAAATCAAAAGGGCAATTCCATAAAAACAGGAACACGGTCTTCAAAATTGAAATGACATTTTTCAAGCCAAACATCAACTTTACTTGTTGTGCTTAACCAAATGTGTATGGAATAGACATTCATTTATTCCCATCATAAAAAATGAATCATGAATAGGCCTATAGGGGTATTGTGTTAGTAAGTAGTGCAAATGTAACAACCAGTTATTTGCTTCATTTTTAAATCAGTATTCAATGGAATTATTCACTCTTCTATTGTCAGATACCCTTTTATATCAAAGTACATTGTAACTATAGGCCTATTACATGTACTTCATCTTGCTCATAAAGTTATCAGAAAATCTTAACGTTGATCTTTCAGGCTATGTAAATTTGATGTTTTTCTTATCACACTTTTATCTGTTGGATTTGAAATTTGGCAATTTATTTTCCTCCTTCTGGATATGACAAATAAAATAGGAACCATGGAATATACCAAGATGCACCCACATAGGAAAACATAGTAGCTACCAAAACCTGTAACAGAAGGTACCCAAATACATGTATAACAACAGTTACTGTGCCAAACCTAAGCATACGTGTTATGCCCATGACTTGCATGAAATTTAATAAATCAACATACAACAATAATAGAAGGCAGTGTTTAATGTGGATTTTCCCTCTCAATGTAATCTGTTTTATTGTCTTGCAATTTGTAATTTTTGTTTGGGGATATAAATATAGCATAAAGAATAGTTTCAGTGCCAATGTATTTTTTCAATCATTATTTATGATCAAATCAGTAGATTCAGCACATCTTTCCCAACAGATGTGAAAACAAATCTTAAATTTGAAATGTCAGTCTTCTCAATTCTTTTCTTTCAAAAGAAAGTAAATATGCTTATCAAGCACTAAAAAGCACAATAGGTACAGTGCCAAAAGTATATGAAATGTGTGTATGACAGATCCATTCATTGCACACGATAATTTAAAACTAAGACATTTAAACATCAACAAAAAGGTAGAATAGAAGCTCCCCATTAAACATATTAATTTATCATACATTGACTGTTTTTACCATATCAAAACAACAAACTCATTAAGGGCAATGGTTCGTCATTTTTAAAGTGTTTTGAATTTAACAACATTAATACTTAAATTTGAAGATAAGAAAAGAGTAACAAAAAACATGTCATGCCTGCATGGAGCAGGATAAATATTCAAACCTTTTCTTAGGACACATTTTTTATATAAACAACCTGAGAGAAACACTGTTCAACCAATCATGCATAAATGCACAGACAACAGACATTTGTTTATATGTATGTTTTTCACCATGAAAACATCATTTGAAAACAAAATATTTTAA
The DNA here is from genome assembly GCA_963971285.1 of Astropecten irregularis. Lineage (NCBI taxonomy): Eukaryota > Metazoa > Echinodermata > Asteroidea > Paxillosida > Astropectinidae > Astropecten > Astropecten irregularis. The sequence continues at coordinate 17,434,958 of OZ020246.1, read as the reverse complement.
TGAAAATCATCTGGTTATCTTGTTATTCTACAAGAAATAACAACAGTACTTTTGTTGTGAGAGATTGATGTTACTTCTTCCCAGACCGTTTATTGTACAGCATCAAAGCAAAAAGTCACACATACTAATAATACTACTAATAATAACAATAATAACCAGCATTTAAAACGCTCTTTTAAGTAAACTAAATCACAGCTCTTACAAATGAAAATTAAATACATATAATATTACATAAACTAAATACACACAAATAAATCTGTATCATTATTACTGGTGGAACAGGTAGGATTTGAGTTTTTTCTTAAATTGATCCAATGATACTGCACTTCGAATGTAAGAGGGCAGATTGTTCCACTCCTTTGCTACAGAGACTGTGAATATTCTGTCACCAGCTTGATTGTGGGTACGTGGAAAAGTCAGTCCAAAAGGATTAGAACTTGAGCATAGGTTTGGTCTAGAGGGAAAATACGGCAGAAACAATGCTAATGAAAGACTTAAAAGTAATGGGAGACTTTTGAGAATCAGTCTTCAAGTCAACATCGCACGCGCACGCAATTGTGAGCATATGCGCGAATACTCACAATTGCATGCGCTGTTGACTTGAAGACCGATTCTCAAGTCTCCCATTGTGCATGCAATACAAAGCAGTGTTGTAGTAGAGTACTTTTTGATGAGTACGAGTATGAGTATTTTGTCATGAGTATGAGTACGAGTACAGGGCTTTTTTTTCTTGTGAGTACGAGTAGGAGTAGGAGTACTTTTCCATGAGTACGAGTATGAGTATGAGTACTTTCCTGTAAGTTAAAAAAAAAAGTGTTAAAAGCAAAGTTCTTTAATTTACACATACACGTACATGTTAATTAAGTACGAGTATGTGTACAGGGCTTTTTTTCTTGTGAGTACGAGTACTAAAGTACAAGTACGAGTACGAATACGGGTACTACAACACTGATACAAAGTATTAGAAGCAATTATCAAAGCATTATCAGAAATATGTATTACGGAAATTATCATAACATCACACCCCATGCAAACTCCCACAAGATACAGAAAGAATTGAAGGCTTTGGGGTTGTGTTGCTTCCGTCAGACTCCAATAGTCAGACTTCACTAGAGATTGTTGGATTCAATCAGGGTACAGGCCAATCTGTCAATTTTTGTTGGTGTATCTGTGGTGTTAATTGAAAGCATTCAATTTGTTAAGGATGAATCATGAAATTCTATCCACCTGAAAAACAGTAAATCATTGTAATTGATCCTGATAGCCACACCTCAAAGAGCAAGGCCTCAGTGACATTAGAGCTTGATTTGATTTGAACCTTTTTATATATATGGATGACAGTGATGAGATTGCCCTCATCACAAGAAAACTGCGTCCAAATCTTGTCTAAAAACATACTCTGAAAATCTTCTTTATTCCACAATCACATCATGGTGCTTCACGATACCTAAGCACCTTGACAGACTCTGAGATCTTCACATCCTTTCTATGTTCCAACTGACTTTCTGAATCTTCCCCACAGTAGCGTGGGTCAAGTGGGTAGAGAATACTTACCAAAAAAAAACATCTACATATGCATATTCCCCTAGTGTCGTTAGATAATAGGCTAGGTTTGATCAACTGGAGTGAGCCCTCTATTCCCACAATGCCTAGCGGTGCCGCGCACGTAATCTCCCTTCTTTTTCGAAAGCGATCTCTTGCAGGAGCCTTAATGTGGGGAGACTAGGTGGGCGGGAGTATTATTTGGGTAAATATTCACTAGTAGCCTAGACCCACACTACTGTGGGGGATAAGTCTACTGCGTTCATCTAACCCAAATAACATCTACATATGCAGAGTAGCACCGTTGTGCGAAGGTGGGAAAAGCCGATAATACACAAGCCTAAGAGCATTGGTCACAGGAAGCAATGTCACCCACCTTAACTGATGATGCTGGACGGTATTCAGGGAGGATCCCTTTAGGTGTTAGACCTCTGGAGTTTGCTGCCGTCAGCACAGTCCTGTTCAGATGCCCTCTGACTGCTGCACAGCCTTCAGGTAGCATGAGGAGAATGTGGAAGGTGACTTTCAGCATGCCCCTGGGCTATGGGGACGAGTTGTTATTACGAACAGTTGTCGTGTAGTCCCTCTGAGTTGTTTTGTCCGTGATGGGTACCATTTGAGGGCCCTGAGTGGGCACAAGAGTTTGTCCGAAGGGACCCCAGATTGGGATCTGATCTGGGCACGAAGATGTCTGGCGGGTCAAATGAGGACTGGTTCTTAGTCATGAAACCCAACTGCTGGGTTCCAAGCAAATGTCCCCCCTCTGCAATAGTTAACGTTAGAAGCTCACTCCCTTGGCATGATGTTGCGACTGCTAGGAGGAACGCAAGCTTTATTGTCATGTGTAGCAGCGATGCCTGACCAATGGGTGTATCTGTGGATATATTAAATGAAAACATGAAAGTTCTTAAAAAGATGAATCATGAAATTCCATCCACCTGAAAAACAGTAAATCATTGGAATATATGCTGATGATCTCAAAGAACAAGAACTCAGAGACAATGGAGCTTAAAGGTATAATACATGATTGGTAAAGGTCACAGAACAGCTGCACCACCTGCACTCACACTTTGTCTGATCCAGCATGTGCATGAAATAAAAATTTGAGCTCAATCGGACATCTGAGTCACGATAAAATAGCGAAAACCCGACTCAATTTTCATTATAAAACATAAAGAGATCAAAACTGCTTTTGGTCTTTGTGGTACTACGGTAATTTAAAATACCGGCATACCATTCCAGACAAAAATATTCTAACAGAGTGTTTCTATCATCGATACACTTAATGATACTGTTGACCTTGTACAAAACCCTGATAACTTATTGATTTCTTTTAAAGCCATTTTTCCCCTGTATTCACTTACTTTTTAAAAAGTAAGTTAATACAGGGGAATAATGGCTTTAAAAGAAATCAAATGTTTCTATCATCACCATCTTTATATCCAGAAAGTTATACGTAAATCTGTGAACATTTCTGTTTGGGTAGGCCTATCTTACCAATCCTGTACTTTTAATTCAATTTGACCCTCTTTACAAAAATGGATGTCAGTTAAAAGATTGTCCCAATGACAAGAAAAACGAGTACAAATCCTTTATAAAAACATACAACGAAAATGGTGCTTCACGATACCTAAGCACCTTGACAATTACTCTGAGATCTTCACATCCTCTCTATGTTCCAACTGACTTTCTGAATCCTCCACCCAGTAGTCTACTAGTGAATACTTCCCCAAATAACATCTATCTGCATATATCTCTTTTTAATATTTCTCTGTTAATAGATAATAGGCTATTGATCAACTGGAGTGAGCCCTCTATTCCCACAATGCCTATCCGCGCCAGTAATTTCCCTTCTTTTTTGAAAGTGCTCCCTTGCAGCAGGTCACATGTAGGAATGTCACCCACCTTGATTACTACGGCACCACAACACAGCTTGAGATGAATTACCACCTGTAAGGAAATGAATGATACAAATGCTTACTGTCACCTATAGAACAGGTGCAGAGGAATCAGTGACTGTGTGTTTTTATAAAGCTGAATACGTGGAGATAACTGAACAGACATCAACTCACTCGCATAGAACTGGAAGCCACAAGCTCGCTGTTGGATCCATCTCCCACTGTCCTCATCAGAAATGCCATCTCCATCTTCATCAGGTTTCTGGATAGTCCACGACCTACTAGCAGCTGTAGTCATCAATAGTTGATCCTCTCCAGTAGTGAGTGCTTGACTGATTGGGCTTGGGAATGTTGTATTTCCCTCTACTGAATCAGCAAGTACACCAATGTAATCTTGGCAATCACAAAGTGGGCATGCCGACTGCAATGATTAAGACAATGGTTTACACGAATTAAAATTTACAACCTCAGCATAAAATTTACAGCAGGTAATTAATCCAACTTCCCTGTATCATACATTTACTCTCAATGACACAATAACAGGTGTCTTAACCTTATCATGATCTACATAAAATACTGACAGAATATTAACTTTAAATTCTTCAGAAAAAAATCTGCTTGTCACTTGAATCATGGCAGGGCAGCCAGAGGCACTAGATAAAAAAATTGTACTTCATAAAAAAAACCGACACTTTTATCTTTTTGTAAATTTAATTTTTTGTGACAGAAAATCTCTTAAATGAAACACAAATATTTATACTATTACTTACCTAATTGAAAGGTACAACGAAGCAACACTGACATAGGCCTATTCCTCACTGCTCCTCCTCAGATCCACCAAAGTCATATTCACCGACGACTCCATCTGGACCATCCCAAAATAAAATACTGGTCACACTGTGAAGATCAGGGGCAGCGGCTTGCAAATCAAACTAGAATGAAAGAAGGTGAGCAATCAAAATACGTTGTGCCTGCTGATGGAGAATGAATGAGAAATCCCAGACTGGAAAAGAGAATGACTACAAAATCTGCCAAATCAGAGGATATACTTGCCTCATATTCTGAACTCCTGACAATCTGTGCGTTAGTGACGTAAGCTCCAGACAGCATCCGTGGCCCTCTGGTGTCTCGTTCCATCTTCAGATTCATACTCTAATCAAATGCAAACACCTGTATTATGGGAATGAGCCATACGTTTTTTGCACGTCACTTGAGAAAAAATCTTTGAAATTGATCAAGCTTGGGAAAAAGTAAAAGAAGGGTGGCATAAAAAAATAATGATTGCCTCAGAGCCCCTTGTCAATGTTTTAATGCCCCTGGTGACTGCCTTGTTGCCCCTGGTCATTGCCTTAGTACCTCTGGACATTGCCTTAGTACCTCTAAACATTGCCTTGGTGCCCCCTTATCATTGCCTTGGTGCATCTGGTCATTGCCTTGGTGCCCCTGGTCATTGCCTTATTACCTCTGGTCATTGCCTTATTACCCCTGGTCATTGCCTTGGTACCTCTGGTCATTACCTTGTTGCCCCTGGTCATTGCCTTGTTGCCTCTGGTTATTGCCTTGGTGCCCCTGGTCATTGCCTTGGTGCCCCTGGTTATTGCCTTGGTGCCCCTGGTCATTGCCTTGGTGTACCTGATTATTGCCTTGTTGCCCCAGGGCACTGCCTTAATGCCTCTGGTCATTGCTTCAGTGAAATTGATACCTCCCAAAAGAATTAAATAGGCATTGGAAATTCAAGGCCAGGGTAAGTTTGAACTTCTGTCACATCTGTATGGCTAGTCTTGTTCAAGACGGTATTACGTCGTGGTACTTGGCCAACAGATTGCACGTACGTGTACGTGTCAACACAACAAACGACCCGAACTAGCGTCTATACCACACACACAAGCCTATAATACCGTCTTGTCCATTTAATCCAAACTGCCTGGAAAAGTCCGGGCAATAACCCCCCGCGTAGTCGGCGCATCATTAGGTAGCCTTATTTGCATTAATATATTTTGAAAATGTGCATGGGAATGAAGTCTAGTACCACAAGGACGTCACATACGTATGCAGTACGCATATATGCAATGTAGGCCTATAAAATGTACAGTACATGTAAATTACATGTGCCGTACATGTACATATCGTACCATATGGCTGCTGATCGTATTGAATTTGGAGGAATTGGATTTTGCAACACAAAATTAAGTTGGGATTCGAGAGTTTTCGAGAACAGCAAGGCTCTTAGACAACTTAATTGGGACTGGAATCAATTTTCTAACCGTACCCCTCGAAAGCATTCCGTGTCTTCTTGGAGCCCAGGAACAGACTCCATGGTATCATAATTCAGTGAAATTATTTCATCCCTCCCTTCATTCATTCATTTATTTTGGCAACATACAAAAGTACTGTACACACGAAATACACAATAAATAATGAATAACAAAGCCAAGGATAACTAAAAAAATATGGCTTATTCATGTCCTAGAATTTCTCGAAATCTTGTTGTGCCGCATGGCGGTTGATCGAAGTATATGTCTTGGGTAATGACCATGGAGCTATCTGTTTCATAATCGGTTGCTGCTGAGTTTCAAACGACCTTACGTGATATGCAGTGTTATCACGCCATACCACGTTCGTGGATTGGACGCTGACCAAAACAGCTCATTGCACCCCGTTGTTGACCCCAATGAATATGCAATTTTTACCCACAGAGGTCACGCTCAGTCTTTGTCACGTGAAACCAGAGCAAACCAACAAGACGTTATTTTTCGTAGGTCGGTGGAATGTTCCACTTTGTTTGAGTGTGGGTTGGTAATTATTTGGAGGGGCTTGCGCATAAATAATGTTTTGGACAAGATTACTGCATGGCTTGCGAAGTACAGAATGATCTTCAGACATCATTTGACTTGCTTCAGTTTTGGGGACTAGTTCTACCACATGAATAGCCCTCATCTTGAATAGACTTAGATATCCTTGAAAAAGAACATTCCTAAATACACTTTGTGTCTACTACCTGAGGGTCCTGGTAATGTAGTTCCCAGTCATCTCTTTTCACATTCCAGATTCCTTTGACTTCAAGCTTACTCCATTGTGGGTGAGTGAACGGGATGTCTCTCAGTGAACATGGAGGGCCTACTGGGTTTGGCAGGTGCAGGATCGTACCTGTCAGGTAAGGATAAGATTGGTGAGAATGACAATCATAATGAATGTAGTGATTTATTCCGTTTATCATGTTGACATGATAAAATGCCTTATACACAGAGATATGGCATTTTATAGGCCTATGTATATAGTGCCCCTGACCTTGTTTCAGCCAGCATGCAATGATTTAAAATAATCTGGGCCAAGGTTACAATTATTACATGGAATTGTTACATTGTATATATTCACATCCCTGGGCATAGTGCTGGGATATGCAAACACACTGAGTGGTGCATGACCTTATTTGGTATGAAGCTGGGTATTGGGAGGTATGCAAATAAGAATATGCAAATAAAGTAAACTTCCATCCAACGGGAGACTTTTGGAGAGTTGGTCTTGAGTCAACAGCGCACGCGCAAACCATGCTTGCGCAATTGTGAGCATGCGCGCATTGTATTGCGCGTGTGTGCGCGTGCGCTGTTGACTTGAAGAACGGTTCTCCAAAGTCTCCCACTGGAGTTCTTCCTATGTGGGTCATGTACTTGTGGCTGATCCATGTTTTGGGCATTTCCATCACTTTGTCATGTAGTTAGAGTACCCGGTTTGCCCTTTTATTGGTATCCGGTACATTGATCTTAAGCTGAATAAAAACAGTCTTTGGCTGTGGCAGGAATTTCACACAATGGCTCCCAATTGATTTGATTGATTGTCGTCCGAGTATAATGTTATGTGAACAAACGAAGAACAATGACAATAATCATTCTTCACATACGTTATGTTCTCCTTTACCATCAGCACAGGCACGTAGTCAGCATTGTCAGTTCAGGGGTAAAACGTCAGTATCATGCCTATTTTCTTCCCTCTCCGCCCCTTTCTCTCCCCTTCCCCTTACTGTACCTCTTTTCTCCCCTTCCTTCCCTTTTGTCATGTCGCGTCATTTTGCTCCTCCCTCCCCATTTTAGACCTCCAGGGGGCAGTTTGCCACTCCCCCCCACTGACTACGCAAATGCACCAGCAATGTTTAAGGTACAGACACAGTGATTACACAATAGGGAGCTTGCACAAGAGTTCAAAAGGTCAAAGTTTGTGTGTTCTGGAGGACAAGCAGAGAAGGCCATTTGTCCGAACTCATTGGAGCTTGACTGGAGCCATAGCGAACGTAAACACACAGTGCGATATACAGCCAGTACACATATGGGTGAATTGGTATGCGTTTCTATAAAGCGCGCAGAGCGGACGTATGTGTAGTGTGGGACCAGCTAACTTCCAGAACTGCTTGTCCTCCAGAAGGCGTTGCGTAGCAACAGGCCAGTGACCCCGGCGGCTGTGCAAGCTCCCTATAGATTCATTTCATTGTTACCATGGACTTGGTGTCTCCAGTATCTGTGACGTCCATCTTGAAGTTTAATCCATCAACAACCAAACCTGCAGTTGGCTCTGTCTGGATGCTATCCCCAGAGCTGTTTATGGCTAACAGCTGCACAAAGTAGGGACTGTTTTCCTGGACAAATGACATACAAAAGCAAACAGTTCAATGCAAGAGATGCATCCACTGATCCAGTTGTGCAAACTGCGGAGTGATAGAATGATTCACACTGGTCACAGATTCCCACACATTTCTTGCAGGAATCTTTAAACAGATTCATCTGGATTGTAGAATGACTGATACTATTGGGCTATGTTCGAGCAAGCTACTCGCGTAAACATGAGTATAATTCCTGAGCGCTCGAACGGCCGGCTGGAGTACGACACTTGGGTCACCGAGAGTATACTCTCTAGATATGGGGAATATATACTCCAGCACCGGAGAGTATTGCCCGCGCATCATACTCGTGTTACCGGGAGTAACTGCTCGAACGCAGCCTCTGAGATTCTGAGATGGAATATTAAAACGTCACTAAATAGTGAGTACAATATTCCATTTTTACACTGGATTAGGCATAATGAATCTCCAAAAATATCAATTTCTAGCAGGAAGTTTGTTGATCAACTTACCACCAAGTCCAAATCCACAAGTGTGAATTCCGTTATATCCGGGCCGAGTACCAGCCAATCTTGGACGGTTCGCATTGACAAGCCAATGTCACATGACAGTGCTCCTACTAGACGGAGATATAATGCTTTAATGCCACTTTCATCATCCTTGTAGCCTTCCCAGGCGACCGGAATAGAGTCTAGGCTGTCGGTGTATGTTACAGGCTGTAAGAAAAAACAAGAAGGTGCTTGAGGTGGACTGGTGGACCAAAGTGAGGAAAGATTGACCAGAAATGAAGAATAGTGTTATGGGAGACATCATTTGAACAAGGATTATACTCAAACACACAATATAAGTCACCCAACAACGTCTGCAAATATGCTCCTGGCCACAGCTCATAGCATTTATTTTAGTACTTGAAAATTTGTTCCAGTAGAAATTAAGGGCCCACGTTGCATGAACAAAGCTGCGACAAAAGTGAATGCAACTTGTACCTGAACCCTGCATATATGGTCCAAGATTTCACAATCCCTGACCTTAGCTTTTGACCCTGCATATGGTCCAAGATTTCACAATCCCTTACCTACTTGGCTGATTCCCTTAAGGAATTCTGCTATGAGGTAGTTCAGCATTTCTGGCGACAAACCCCATGTTGCCCTGGTGGTCAAACACTTCACCTTGCCCTACATAAGCCTGACTGAACTAGCCTGCAAAATGCCCACCATACACAGCTGTAAAGCATACTGTCTTTGAGATGTGTATAATGCAATTGATCAATACTTGATAAAATGACATAATCTTGATTAAAGATACTCACCATGTCATAGAATGGACCAGCTCGCAGCCTTCCTTCAATAGGAGGAGTGATATCCATTGAAAAGTAACTCGTTGAAGAGTTACATTGTCTTGCTTCTTTCATACCTGAGAAATAAGAGCACTATACTGATTCATGTCTAGTCTGCAAACAGATCTCTTCTTCAATGTTTCATTATACAGACTCACCACTATAGGCATATCACATATTAGAGTCCAATACATCATTTGAAAGACTGATAGTCTGTAACTCCCCCTCTCTAGCTAGCTCGGTGGCCTAGCGATATGGCATCTGCACTAGTAAGCAGGAGGTCGTTGGTTCGAATCCCACCTGAGCCAACACATGATTTGAGAATCAGGTTAGCGAAGTAATTCTTTCCTCGCCTTTCACCTCTGCGGACCGGGTTTTCAGTCCCTACCTCACCTCAGTACCTGATTCTGTGGATTTCAGTTTTCAATAACAATCATTTGAGTTAAACTACTTTCATCAGGAAATAAATACCAACTTAGGCCTACCAACTACGGACGGTGCTGTCCACTCCAACATTATTTAGGTACGTTACAATCCATGCACTGTGAGTAGGCCAGAAATGTCCACTGTGCTTGCGCGGGCTTGTAGCCCTACTGGGGGATTGCCCTACAAATGTGGCATTTTGAATGGTTGCCGGGGGGGGATTTTTTCCTACTTCATCGATATCGTGTAGTTGGAGGCTCATTCTTAATTCCTGTGAAAAAAAAAAATGGGATCCGTAGCTCCTTGCGATCGTGCGATCAACTTGAATTATTGGGTCACATTCAACCCTCTCCTATTCATGGATTGGATGTTCATACCATTTTGAAAGGTATACATACTGATAGAGTGACATTTCAACTACCTTGTGGTGAAATTTGGGTGGAATCTGACGATCAGAAATGTGATTTTTTTGACCAGGAATGTCAAGATGCTGCGCGTTGTTGTTGCATATTGGTGCCCCTGCCCATATTGAATTTATGTAATTAACCACTAGAATTATAATTAATCTGATTATTATCTTGGATAATTAATATCAATTTAAATCATGTATTTGAACCAGAATACTTCAATCTAATGTTGGAAAAGATTTCATGCGTTTATTTTAATCCCAAAGATATTTATTGACATAATTGTACAAAATTAGCCCTCCTCCAGTCCTCGATCACAACTTTTTTTTCAATGTAATGCAAAACCATAGGGACCAAATATGCAAATTTTGGATCATGAAAATGGATGTAACTTCCTTCAAACTAATGGTATGGAAGTGAGTGAGGTATCAAATGAAAGGTATTCTCATGCTCTTTCAGATGATATACATTGCAGGGCATATCTATGATATCTAAAAATTTTGTAACATCCCTACATTATTTCCTGTCGATGTCACCTCGGCCTTTGATAAACTAGAGCTATGTCCTCTCTCTGACCGGTACGTAGTACGCCTACGTGGAATCCAGTTCAGCAAGGTCCAGGTTTGAGAAGGTAACCGTGTCGGAGATGTGGTGAGTGTAGTCATCACTTCAGGGATACTGATCACGAATTATCACACACGGTATCGCGGTAAACGGGAATCAAATTTCGTTACCGAAAACATACATGTAGGGCCTATTATTTAACTATTATTAGGCCTAGGCCTATCATCCATAAGCCTTATCGCAAATACCGCCTGGTTGATTTCAAAAGGCACTGTGGGAAGGGAAAAGGGACAAAATATGCCCCTTTTTCCTTCCCATGGTGCCTTTCCACCATTGTCCAAAATCAACCAGACGGTAGGCCTAAAGTACTATTTGCGATAAGGCTTAGGCCTATTGGAAACTCATGCCCGGACGATACTACTTTTACGTTTTCAAATTCAATCACAAATCTTACCCATGATAGAAGCTAGCAGCTCTAATCCTAGTAATAGTATTGTGTTTGTAGACGATCAATCACCAAACCAAGGCAAGAAATTGGAAGAAAGGCTGACGTTTATTCAGCGAACTACTCACACTAACTCATTTAACGTTACTTGTTTATCATACGTACCCGGCCCATTCGTGAAATATCGTTCGCCTTTATGAAAGCATACGATTGAGTAACCAGACCACCTTCAGTGAAAGCGCCCTCTATTGACCAAGGCAAGGGTTGACATTTCATTACCAGCACCATTCAGTGTCGATGTCCTATTAAAATGAAATGAAGGGCTTGAAATACATGGCGAAGATAGAGCCTTTCTTTGGCTTCGTCATGTGGCTCATCCCAATCCCTTCATTTTGCTTTGGGCCTCAAATGGTAGTAGCGAAATAAGTTCCAAGTGTAGCATCAAGTCATGGGCATCGTTGCATTGTTTTAAGTGGAATTCCACTTTTGCTTGGCCGTTTTAATACTATACATCCGCTCAGTGCTTTTTTGTTGCATGGCAAACCTTTTACTTAGAACAGGGGCCGATTTCACGAAGCACTAAGATTGATCTGAAGTGTTAATTCATCTTAATTGCTAAGCAACATGTGATGTCACAATACAAATCACAATGGTGATACTGAAAAACTCATCTTTAAGATTAATCTTAGTGCTTTGTGAAATCCAGCCCTGGATTGATAGTTGGCACCATGGATATAATTAATACACTCAAGTCATCCTGAACAATTTAATTGCCACATTTCCAAGTCGTCAGACCGGTAACAGGTCAACTCGCCTCCTAGCCAACTCTCCTTTTACCGACTCGTCCCTTACCGACTCGCCCCTTACCAACTCACCCCCTCCCCAACTCGCCTCCTCCCCGTCTTGCCCCTTACCCACTCGCCTCATGGCAGACTCACCCCCTGACCCACTTTTGTGTTTTTGTCATTATGACGATGGTTTTGGGACTATTTTTCTTTACTTATTTTGTTACCTATTTGTTTTAAATTTGGGCATTAATTATGATGCATAATATCTTCACATTTTGCATCTCATTTCTGAATAAATTGGGGGGAGGGGGAGTTGGCCAGGGGGCGAGTCTGCTAGGAGGCAAGTTGGAAGCCGAGTCGGACAGGGGGCAAGTTGACTTGTAATCGTCAGACCTATCCCACAATTAAACGTCTATTTAACAATCATCCAGTTTTTGTGAATGCAGATTTGAATGTACATGTACATGTAGTCAATGTTTGGAGATATGAGGGCTTTTCAATCCTAGCAGGATCTTTGTTCGAACTTCAAAGGCCCTCCTTACCAAGCATGTTATAAATTTCAGTATCATTTTGGATGATGAGCAGTTTATTACTTATATTGATACATGTAGTCAAGTTAAAATTTATTTCATTATTACAAAACAATATAAATATTGCTTCTGAACACCATCAGTATGAACACTGTAAAGCAACAACATAACAATCTTTAACTCAATTTTCTGGTTACTCTTGAATGTTTTCATTCTTTATTCAATGTTAACTGCAATGACGTTTACACAATGTTATGACTATTTTATGTATTGTATGTCTGTGTATAAATTATCCTTTACAAAACAACTGAAAACAAACTTTTTGGTTGTGAATTTAATATTGGCTATAACCTACAGATAATTCTTTGGACTTCAAGCAAGTCTTTATCAGAAGGCAGTGGGTATCATGAGGACAGAGAAAATCATTCTTCAAAATCTATCGTACACCACACTCACATGTGCAATTGTACACATACATGTACATGCGTAACGATATTGTATGTTCTGTTCAACTACATATATTGTGATTTGGAAAATTGATAATTTCAATATCCAAGCTAGAATAAATCACACTCACTTCCACAGTTCCCATAACATGTGGTGTCATAGCTTTCACATATCAATCTGAACCTAAGCCACTTTCCTCAATCCGCCAAAAACAATGCCCGAACTTAACTTTGTCTAGCAAACAAAATTTGCAAAGGGCTTGGGGTGGGTTTACGAACATTGCCTTATATGTAAGTTCTAACCCTGTACATGGTAAATACACTTTATTAAGGGACGGATTGCTTTTCTTTTCTTGTCAGTACTTATGAAAATTCCTCGCCTCAGTACTGAAGAGTCCTTAGATCAATTAATTAATGTGTCTAAATTTTGCACCTTTTTGCAAAAATAGCCTTGTAAAAAAACAAAATGAAATACAAAATAATTAAGTCTTCAGCCAGTCTGGTATTGTATATGCTGATTTTAGGTGGATATACATGTACAACATTGCTTGTTTTGATGACAGTACATTGTACTGTCTATTAAATGACATGCACATCAATGAATTTACAAAGGCTTTACCTTGGCAAGAAACAAGACGGAAGGTTTGGTCAAATTTAAAATGTCTAATAAGATATAAACTACTGGTATTAAATGTGGGAAAAGCTCCTACCAATTTAAATGTTGATGCCATCTTTTCATGTGTTATGACATTCACTCTTCACATGAACCAAGATGTCGCACCTTAATATGTTCATAGTGCAGCATCCTACATCCACATTCCTGGTTGAGAGTACAGATCTATGAACAAAATCTGAAGTGTTTCTCAATACAGAAACTTTATCACATATTTGCAAACGGGGTCCGTGCAATCTATTTTAATGTAGTGTATACAAAGATGCAGTATCGATGCTACATTCCTTGCAATTTTAAAAGACAGTTGATCTTTTCTGGAGCAGGGATCTTTAAGTATTTTGAAATAAAAGGTTAACAGATAAAACCTCCATTACTCTGCCATATTCTTATAACCGAGTACTTTTGGCGACACATTAATAAGCACAGTTAACGATAATGCATTCACTAATTCTACCACAGCTGCTCAGTTTGAGTTTAACACACCGATATTGCAGTATTTGTACTTGAATCAATTAATGTTTGGTTTGTTGGTTTGTGTTTTCCCAAAGTGTTGATGTAACAGTACAAACAAGTTATGAAATAGAAACTTCATATTCAGGATATGTACACATATTCAAGCACCCCCAGAAATGTAAGTTTCAATTTATGAGTTATAAGTGATCTCTGACAGTTTAAAAACCAGTGTTGTTTCAAAGATGTACTCTGGACCATTAATCTCCAGTCAACAATGATAATTAACTTAACGTGTATGTACAAAGTCAAGGTTCTGCTTAGCAAGAAGTGTATTTACAAAACAGACAATACAAAATTAAATATACATGCGTTGGTGATAACATATAGAAAGGCAATGTGATTGCCTTGTCTTTAACAATAAATATGTACAATATTTACAGCTTCTACTTCTCCAGTGCTTTGACATCAGCTCAATGATACGGTTGCCATCTCACAAACTACAGCAAAAGAACCGATGAAACTGTGGAACAAATTAAGAAAAACATCAATGTTATAGTTTCATAATGAATACTCATGACCAGCACTAAGGCGACACAATAAACCCCCTCGCTACCTAGAGAGAGAATATTAGAAATCCAAAAGATAAATTAGTTTATATCACAGAAAAATAATGATAATAGATTCATGTTTATCAAACAACACTAAATGTTCATCTCAACTTCTCTGGTCCTGGAGAAAGGGATGGTTAGTGGGAAAAAGAAATGTCATTAATTGCCTATGTTAGTTGGATATGATAGGATACAGGAAAGCCCCATGACTGCAGCACACACGTACACAAGAACTACATTAAAAAGATTAATAAAGATTAGAAAATTCGACATCCGTAGTCAGTTTGAGTTCTTTTCTTCTCATGGTTCATGTTTCAGACCCAATTCCATTGCTATATAATTGTTATTTCTCAACAAAATGAACCATTGACCTGTAATGCAATATGAATTGGTGCAAACGTTAAAATATGGAATAGTCTGATGCCTTTTATGGCCATTCTCAACCATTGTAAACAATACAATGCATTTGCAGCAACCATGTTTGAATCATGTTAAGCATAAGTAGAAACAGTGTCTTAAGTCTGACAAATTACTGTTGCTTTGCACATGAAATTGTTCAAGTCAGTGTATTTGGTCAAAGTTCAATTGTGGAAGAGTTATAAATGCACAGGCAGTATTTAATCCTGCACAAATTGCTGACAATCAAGAAACCACGGTTTTGTTTTAATCTACTGCTACACAAGTACACTGGAACGGAACAAATCAATATCCATATCAGGTGCAGGATGTAAATTTGTACTGCTCTTAAGTTTGATTTGTTCCCACAGGGCTATTAACTTGAATATTTTCGTACGTCCTGCCAAAGGAAACAATAATTTAATTTTTGTAACCAGCCTTTTAAAAAAGGCAGTCAACTTGAATTGACCCCTTTTCTAAGTGCAAAAGAGTTAGTGTACAAAGTTGGTTGATCTGAACAATGTTTACTTTATGCTCCTCCTTCAATCAAAAAGAGAAAAGATAAAATTAGTGAGTGAGTATACAGGCCAAAATGGTTAGAAGGAATACTTTTTGAGCAGTTCATTACCACTGTAAACATATGGGAGATTAGTTAAATAGTCAATTCACAGAGGAAATAATACGAGTCATTATGAAATGATGTTGCTCAAGTCTTCACATCAACATCATTTGATAACCTTATTATTGTATCATACCATCTTCCAAGGTCGCAGTTTCAACACTCCCATTCGGGTGAGCTTCGTTCTTCCACCAGTGAAGTAGATAGTCAACATCACCAATCGGCAACGCATCATTGGTATCTCCCAAAACCACCCCAATTGGCTCAAAGTTCTTCATGCCCACCTCCTCTTCATTATTAGTCGCCTTAACGTCAACAATGCCTAACTCGATAAGCTCTTTAAACACTGTCTGTTCCTCAACCATAGATGGAGTGTTGCTTGATTCCATTATCAACTCTAGAAAAACATGATTGGATTAATGCACCATTAGTTTTGTACACAAAGAGGAAAATGGGGGAAAACAAGAACTAAAAAGAAAAAACCCCAGTGAAGAGAGTTTATAGGAAATTGTGTTCATAGCTTACCTAGCAAATTTGACGTGTTGGGCTCATTGAGGGCTAACTTGGCAAGGAGACCTGGGCTCTTCAGTTCAAGTTGAGCAGCTGCTTTGAGGGTGTCTGCAAAGCTGGTTTTCGCATCACTTCTACCAGAGGATGTTGGGGGTACACTGTTTTGTTGCGAGGGATGCATCATCAAGGCAGACATAGTTGAGTCCTTGGTTTCGAGTAGGCTGGCAACTGCTCAAAGTAAATGTATATTCAAAGGTCACATTTAATGACAAATATCACAGAGCATGGTCAAACTCATCTGTCAGAACAGCAAATTGTTAACCACTAGGCTATTTCATAGCAACAGTTAAGACAAGACAGGTTTTTGAAACCTCCAAAAAAAAAGGATACCATTCAGGCTCTTTCAACTAAAAATTGCATGAAATAGATAAAGAGTTGGGCGAGGGTATGTAAACTTGGCGAAATGATCAAGTCAAAAGTGAATGTGGTCTTGGAAGACATGGTCTCACCATTGTCGTATGTCATGCTATAGCTTAAAGTATCATTAGCATCAGACTTGTGCGCTTCATGTGGGGCATATATTTTCATTATTGGCCAGAACACAATGTAGTTGACCTTTAATGTCTGTAGACAAATGAACAACACATACCTGCTGCATTACTCAACGGTGAATGTACAGGCATACACTCTGGCTCTCGCTTAGTTTCTGTTGGAAAAGGTGGGAATATCCAGAATTAGCAAGGAAATAATGCTCGGTTTTTCTTCAAGAAGGAAATAAAGAGGTTGGCTGTCATGTCAAATTTCCAAAACAAAACCAAACACGGCCTCAATGCTGAAAAACAATCCAGACACCTTAAGTTTTCTTTTCATTTTTTTTTTTTAACCACCCTGGGAAATGGTGAACCCGCATCTGCCACAGGCATATGTTGCACCAACTGCATGCACAATATGTTATATTTTAAAGTAACATTGTCAATTTTGTTTTTATAAAATGGCCAGTTTCAATAAAAAATCAACACCCTATAGTCCACAGGGATAAAGGGATACTTTGTGAAATACAGGGCCAAAAATTTCTGTTCACAGTGATAATTCACACTTACAAAAAGAAGCCTGTGGATGATGCAGGTTGCACGAACTAATTCAAATTATGAGTCAAACTTGTACTTAACAACGTTACTAAAAATCTACTTCCACTTTAAAACTATCACCATTAAGAAAATACACCAAAGTTTGCCTCATAATTTGATATACAAACAGTTCGTGTTTAAGGAAAATGTTTTCCAACCAAGAAAATGATGAAGAAATTTCACTGTAAGTATTTCTTTTTTTAAATGTTGTACATGAAGTACGAACTTTCAAGACTTTGTTTTTTTCTCATCTCAGTTTTGGATTTTGTTTTGGTTTCTTGTCACAGTCAAGAGGAAAATAAAGAGAGGATGGATGCTGCATTCGTGCCGGGAAAGTAAAGAACCTGTTGGAATTAAACTGGGTAATTATGAAGATCAGGCATCTCACAGCGTCTGAAATTTGAACAAATCTTTCGCATTAATATTAAGTTAAATCTCTGCTCCTAAAAGCCCCACAAGTTAACATTGCACAAAACATCTATTGATTGTTTTTTAGCATTGTAACTCAGTCAATGATATAATAAGCTTACCAATTATCTGGACAAGCTTCATACCTTAGAAATGTTTGTTTCTTTTTTGTTTCTTTTTCTTTTTTTAATAATCATCTTCAGGACAATACATGTGATGTAGACTTGATAAACGTGAAAACTCCTTGTTTGTTTTAACATCCAATATCCATTTTGAGTCTTTTTGAAAGTACTCTTTTGAATTTGAAACTACTTCAAGCCATTTTTCAAAAGTAGTTCGAATAGTATTTCAATACATCAACCTATGTTTGGATAGCAAAGCAAAACAAAAATATAGTGCTGATGTTTCAACACACCAATGCAGTCATGAACATAAAAACAGGTAGTGATTATTGCACTTATTTGTTATGTTAAAAAAAAAAACATGGGACAAATGTTCAGTAACTACCACCAGCGCTAATGTTTTTCTTTTGCTTTTGTCAGCAACTCCAAGCATAGGTTTCAGTAAGAATAACCAAAGATATTTGACTGTACTGTACTGTTGAGCCGTGATCCAACTGTGGGCCTGGATGAACGTTAACAGCTAGTTAACGCCGCAGCCAAGTGCTATGTGAAGCACAGCACAATGAGTGCTTTAAGCCGCGAGGGCAAACAAATCTGAAGGGAAGAGCAGAGTTCAGTTGATGAATAAAAACCCACCCCCTATTCACAGTGTACCCAACCCCAGGACAACTACATGGGAAAAGCTTTGGGCAATTAACAATATGAAATATGCTTTGCAGATAAATGATTCATTTGTTATTTCAGATATGTCTTCACTCATTGTCCATATTTCATTTGAGCTTCAAAGCTAGCTGTAAGCAATTATGTTCACAAATCTCTCCGGATTTTCTCTCCTGAAATGTTATATTTTCCATCGCACAACTTGTAAATTCTTCTTTTTTCTCATTTTGGGATTATATATTTCATACAGATAGATATAAAAATTGTTTTCTGGTTATCCTTTCCTCAAATCAATTGCTCTAGTTTGCAAAGCATTTTTCATCTTACTTGATCTCTCCCCCACATGATGATCAATGTTAAACACAGAATTTGCTGTCATGTTTCAATGGGGCCAAAAATGCCACCAGTTCCACCTCATCATTCAAAATTATTGCACTTTGTTTAATTTTTTTATTTCGCTTTTTCGTCATCTTCCAAATAATCAAAATTCAACAAATTTATGCAAATAGAATTGATGCACTGCTCCGTAGATTTTGTTCCAAGCAAGTTTAACATTGATCACCTCAAGCAATATGTAAAAACAAAACAGACAAGAGTCATACATCAACTGTTTAATCTCAAACTATTTTCAATTTTGACATTCTTTTGGTCAGATATTTTTCCACAAATGGTTTCCCTGATTTTGAACTCAAAATATATTTGAAAACTGATGTCAAGGTAGAGTTACAGTTGATGCATAACACTTCAATGTTTAGCAATCAAAATACGGCCGTATTGGATTTACAAGTTAAAACTGTACCATGCACAACAAAGCAGTGTTTTCAAAACTGCACTTTGCGAATATCTTAAGTAATGTTTTTAGAAACAAGATAAAATATAGATATAAGCATACAATGAATTTGTACGTATGATTTAAATGTGTTCCAACTGAGTTTGTTCAAAAGATTTTTGTTTGTGCAGCAATTTCACATCTCATTATGAAGGTGACAACTATCAATGCCGTCTTTTCTTTCTTGCAGTTTTATCAACTATCCCGCTTTTGTTGCTTCATGGTAATTTAAATAAAAATGCATACCTTCCAAATCCAACATTTATTTTCTGTTTGTAATAACAATGGAGGTGACTTTTGCAATGCCTTTTGGTTGCTCAGTTCAGATTTCAGACATACTGTGTACAATTGTGATTGTTTTACAATTTACAATTAGAAAAATGACATTTAGTCATAGGTTGTGACAGCTCAAAGGTGCCAAACAAACCATAAATATCCAAAAAGAAACTACTAAATGTTTAGTAGCCTTAAAAACACCTCCATTTATAAATGCTGGAATTGCAATGGCTTTGCACCATGCATCTTGCAAATCCAAGAAAATTCCACTTATTGTGTCCCATGCATCTCCCTGGCAATTGTCTTTCCTTCAAACGTTTGGATTTCTTTTTCACTCAAATATCATTTCTTTAATCATTCCTTATCTGCAAGGCTTGTGAACAACGAATGGTTAATTTACTTGTCCAAATCAAGAATATTTGTAAAGAAATTTTTTAAGAGCAATGACATTTTGTCTGGAACACATTTATTGAAAATAGTTTCACTTTCGTAGTTATAAAGAAATGAGCAACTGTTTGTTAACACCGGAGATGCATGGCCAAGACTGAATCAACATGACACAAGCGAAAGTTTCTGATACGACCACTACAAAACACTGCAACCAAAGTCAACAAAGGTCCTGGTACTTACCAATGACAGGCTTGTAGTTAATAGGGTGAGCATATAGCTCACTAGACTTGCTAGGACCACTCGTGACTACCAGATAGACCTCTTTGGGCCTATCAATATCTACAGATTTGTAAGCAGGTATCTTACACACAATGTGGGTCTACAAAGACAAAAACAACCAGAAAATACAGTCATTCAAATGCAAACAATGTTTAAGGCATACACAGAATATTACGTATTCACAACACTTTTGACCAACTTGAAACAAATATAACTTACATTGTGAAACAAAGCTCTGTCGATTTCACAGTTGCCTTCCCAGATGACCTTCCCCAGAGGGCACAGTTCCTGAAGCTTCACCTTGGTGTGCTTAGCAATGAAGTTCTTGCCAATGATGAACAGCTCTTCCCCTCCCTTCACCGAGCAGGAAGTTAGGCTCTTCTTGACAATCTCTGGGTGACCAAGTGGCTGGGCTGTGTAAGAAAGCACATCTATTTAGTACACAATCATGTAAACAGTTTTCATTTTTTAAAGTCTCCACAGGTAGGGAAACAAACGGACAAGAGATGGTACCACAGTTGCTTGAGAAACTTACTGCAACAGATGGGTGACGAAATTTGCTGCAGGGTGGTAACAGAACCATCTGACTTTTTGATGAAGACTCTGAATACGAGACGCACAGTAGTACTTTTCCTCTTTGATCTTGCAAGACCTATTCTCTGTTCAACATCGGCATTCCGGAGTTTCAGGATACCAACACAATCGACACTGAAAGATAACCAAATAAAGACAACAATTCAGTTTGATTATGTTTGAAAGTAACTGCTGCGGTCACCATGCATAAAAATGCATATTAAATTCAAATGATTTTTTTTTTTTTTTTTTTTAACTTACCTCATCTCCATTTTGCCAGCACATTCCCAAGGGATCTCAATGACTGTAGTTCCATCAATGTCAATCTCTTTGCACGGTGTGGTATTTCTTCCAGTCACTTTGCAGGCCTGGTAGTAACCATGTGGTTTGATCTTGCCTTGGTCTGATGCAACAAAGACATGTAACGTCACGCCTTCAGGCACACCATCAAGCTAATGAGAAAAAGAACATTGAATTGTTAGCAAAGGATGTTCATGTTTTCTTACTTTTGAACAGCTCAGTTTTGTTTTGACATTTTTAACCGTGTCAGATGTGAAGTTCAACTTACTTTTAAGGTGGGAAAAGCTTGTTGTGTTTCATCTTTGACACTGCCACGGCTACCTTCAGTGAGATATCTGGCTCTGTGGTGCTTTTCTGGCTGAACAAGTATAGACAATTCTGCACAGCCATCACTGCTCGGGAAGGGAAGGTTCAAGCTTGGAGGTTTTGACTTGGATGTCTTGCGATGGCTGGACTGCTTAACGCTGTTTAAAAAGGAAAGTTTGATCTCAAGTGTAAGTGGAGATGAAATTGACACTAAAAATTTGTCCTGGATGGGAGAGAAAACTGTTATTAACATTAGAACAAAGATCCACATGTGAGATTGTACCTTACTGTGTCACATGTGAATCTTTGCAGAGAATGAATGGTCCCGAGGATGGACATCTAACTGTACCTGGTTGAGACTGGTACAGACGAAATCCCTTTATCTGTTGAAGCACCTTCGAGGCTGAAGTTTGAACACATGAAACTGGTATCGGACACTGCAAGTCCAAAGTCGAAGCCCTTTGGTGGACTCCTTGGCACCTGGGCCACAGAACCAGGTGACAACTGTGTGTCGAGGCTGAAGTTTGAACACATGAAACTGGTATCGGACACTGCAAGTCCAAAGTCGAAGCCCTCTGGTGGACTCCTTGGCACCTGGGCCACAGAACCAGGTGACAACTGTGTGATGGAATTCCGTTGTACTTTAGCTTTAGGCTCCTCTTCCCAAAAGCCAGGATCGTTGTTATTTACGTCATCCTCTAAAAGTGACGCTAGGGAGCTGATAGTGTCCTCATCAAACCCAAGGTGGTCTGAGCCATCAATGGGTGACGAGGCTTGGCTGACACCACTGTCCATGCTGAAAGGGCTTGAAGGTGCAGTTGAACAAGCCGTGGACATCGGAGAGGAGGCTGCACAGAAACTTGCTTCTGGGGTGCCAACTGCATCAGACTCGCATTCCTGTGCCATCTGGCTTGCCATTAGCAAAGCCAAGCTGTCACTTACCTTGTCGTTTGACAAGAACGGGTTAAATTCTTGACATTGAGCCAAGTTTGCTGTTTCTGACTTCACAGAGGATAGGTCTGTAGTAGCCTCGTTCATTGTAAGATCTGGATATTTCACAAAATTCAGATATAAAGGCAGATACTATCAAGTCGGGACCTTTAAATTCCTAGATCTCCATCAGGCTACCTTCTAGGGTGAAAACCACCACACACACACAATACAAATGCAAAGGTTGGTGACTTAATATTCTTCATAAATTTTGGTCCTGGCCACATTTTAGCACAAAATACAATTTCTCATAACTGATGGCCCTTCTTTTTCAATCCATTGAAAAAAAAGAACAAATAAACCACCACCATTCCATTTGTATATTAAACTCAACACTCAATAAAGTCACAGGTTCATTATTAACTCATAATAGTTTATTAGCAAAATCAATACAAGATATATGTCACACTAACTAATGCATTTAACATGAACATGCAGATTCAATGTGAATTGGCGTTGGTCAAGGCTAGGGATCAGTCATTTGTAAACCACCTCCTTCCAAAGAAATGTGAAAGCTTGCAATAAGTAAGTGACCATTGTAAGTGTTTTCCAAAATATTCAGAGTTTTCAAATATACCTTTGAAACTATTGAACTGTGAATTCTTGTTAGTTGTTTGAGGCCTACTCAAAATCTGTAAGTTTTCAGTCTTGTCATATATTTGCGATTGACATAGAGTGGAAATTCTATAACTTGTCATGGTTTCATGCAGTACATGCATCAACATTTATTTCAACTCGGGGCACAAACATGGAGTTTAGCTCTTGGAATTTTATCATTGCAAACTCAAGGTAATTCATACTAGGCCTATTTTCTTAGCAAAATACAATAAAATCCAATCCAAATTATGATAAAATACTTGGAGTTAGCAGGGTCTGACACAAATTATTATAATTAGAAGAAAGAAATTAACACTTTACATTTACATTTTATATGTAAGCTGCAACAGTAGGAAATCCTCAAAAGAAACAACAATTAACAATACCTAGTAAAAACAACTTTTATATTTAAAAGTAAAATATTACTATTTATTTAATAATACTATTAGGGGGCCTAAGTTAGTTCCAACACAAAACTTCATAAATAGGCCTAAATGCTAGATTTGATAGAATTAACACTAACCTTTCCTGATTGATGAAAAGTCTTCATTCTCAGTAGTTATGTTCAGATGGTGGCTGTTCTCCAATGAAAATGAGAAGCCTGCACAAGAAAAAAAACAAATTTATTAAGGATAGATCACACTTGCATAATAAATTCAGTTATTGCCCACCCACCATTCACATACTGCCAAGTGTCAATCATTTCCCAGGCCCCCTTCATTAAGCGCACAATGAAAGATGTGAAATGTCAACAAGCAAGCCACCCTAGGAAGAATTCTCGATCCTGATTGGTCAATGCCTGAAAAACCTAATTAGCATAGTAAATGAATAGATAGGCCACGCCCATTCGCAATTTTCCGGCGCCATTTTTGTCCCGCGTGCAGGAAATTCCTTTCAACAAATTCCTCAGTAGTTTCTTTGTCCTGATCATAATTAGAGTTATATTTTTCCGCTATATCGGGGCATTTCATTCCTTCGAGATGTCTTCACACACCGATATTACCATTTTTCTATATAAGCTTTAATACTATCTACTTACACCCGACTTACCATGCCAAAAAAACGATGGCAGTTTTACGTAAGAAATTTAGACAACTTCAGAAAGCTTGAATAGATTTGACAGAGAACCGTAAATTTAGCACGCACCTTTAGAACTGTTTTCGAGGGAATTTAGGTCTCCTAATCGTGAGATGTCCAACCCTAGAGATTCCAGAGAAAGCATCGGCATAGTAATTGAATGTTTGCTTCAAACTATGCACAAATTTAATGTCAAGTTGACGCAACTTCGGAAGCGAAAATATCACCAGGCACGCAGCAGTCTGAAACACGTCTAACTTCGTCGGCGCGGCAACAAGAAATGACACATAAACATGCAAGGACACACAATTTCATTGGCTCGCACGAGGGCGCGGTGGAGGCACGCGTCTGCCATACGTCATTTTCCACGAACGTCATTGGATGACGGGAAAATATTTGCATGTAATTTGCATTGACGTCTCATCACTGGGGAAAATGAAATGTCACGTGCTATTGACGTACGTCGGCTCGTTTTAAAAATAGTAACTGACGTAATGTTTTCAGTCTGCGATATAATAACGCCGATCCGGTTATTATTTTTGTAAGTCGCTTCAGATGCATTGCCAGAGTACGTATAGACCTGGAGGAAAAACAAAACAAAATACAGTTCACTAAATGTTATTTTTCAAGTAGTTGAGCTGACACCTGAAGTGACTGATGACACACTGCGGCGCGGAGGATCGCATGAAGTGCATGCAGTGCAGTGGGGCATGGAGTGTTATAGGGGCCGTCCATAATTAAAGTACGTACCCGGTACGGGGTACGCACGAAATGCCGACTTTTTGGGGGGATCGGAGCCGGTGGTGATGATAATAATTGAACGAAAGCTAGCTTTACTTATAGTAATATCGTTGTCGCCGACGCTTTCACTTATTTTAGTTTTACAAAATAATAAAAAGTATTCACCCAAAATTCAGCATCATCGGGGCGCTGACGGCAGCGAAAATGCACCGTTATCGATACTCAAAGTCAGATATCCTTAAATATCCGCGTATTGTAATTTGCAAATTGCAATTAATAATTATGCACGCCCCTTATTCTTCACTTAAACGAAAATGTTTCAGTTTTGGATACCTCTTCCTTCCTTGACCTCCTGAATTAAGTTATAAGCCCCAAATGAAACTCCATAATTCCATATAGGGCCTACTACATGTTACTGCGACTGAATGTCCTTTACATTGTTATATTACTATTGCGTACTCCTATAACAATAACGTCCGTATTTTTCTGTACGTGCTGAAAATATTCCATGGAATATTCCACTGCACATAATGGATGAGTCCCTGAGCGAAATCCAGATGGGACATCCCCTCATAATTACGTACGCGTACGCCACCGTTAATCGGGAACACAGTGATCATGTTTTTTTTTCCGGTGAGAACATACTAATTGCCTGGCGAGGAAATTAAAATCAATAGGGAAAACTTCCTGTTGGTTGCTTTTAGGATCACTTCCTGCTTTGATTTTCAGCATAGGCATAAAAAATAATTATAAGCTTACATTTTTATAAAATTGAACCATAAAATTGTCATAAAAAATTATCATGAGGCACCTCAATAAAATTGAACCATAATAGAGTGTTAAAAAAAATCGAGGCATCTTGGATGCACTATAGTAAAGAAAAACTAAAAATGGCATTCCAGTTTCTCAGTGTTCCCCAAGGCTTAAAGGTAGTATCATACTTTGGTTTTTGTCAAAGAAATACAGATTCGTGGGCATAAATATCAAGGAAGATACAGTAAAAGTATTCTGTGAAAATTTCAGTCCCATACGGTGCCAAAGTTCTAAGAAAACAGTGAAAACGGCCACAGTTTTTCTTAAGTCTTTTCTCTTTTTTTTTTAAAAGATCAAAAAGATTTTCGGTCGTTGTTTTATTAATATTTATGGATAAATACACCATTTCAGGCGGAAATATGTTAGCGGTAGGTTTCTACCAGCATCATCTTCATACCCTGAAAGTTATATGTAAATCTGTGAACATTTCTGTTTTGGTCTCTTACCAAAGTATGATACAATTAACCTTTAAAGAGACAAAAAGTATAGGCCTAATAGGTTATGCGGTTAGTGATGTGAAAATAGGCATTTTTATAGGCTTATAATATCAATTATCTCTTTTGTGAGTAAAATATGGAATGGCTCTGAAAGTGAAAAGAGCCGTGAAAGCAGCTAGCTGACACGTCCTCAGACCTGGGGGAGGGGGGTCCCATACTTGCGTTTGTGCACAAAATCATTTTTATATTATACATATAGGCCTATATATATAACAAGTAAAAACCTGGGGGGGGGGGGGGGTCCACCCATCACCCTCGATGTCCGGAATGTAAAACATAAAAAATGTTTCTTGGCTTAGTCGCAATCAAAACACATGTCTTGCAAGCATGTTCAATCATAAACACCCGTGTCGAATTCCTAAACATCACACTTTTCTTTGAGGGTCATAATAGTGTTGCTTGTATGCATTTTAGTGTTCAGAATGATGTCACGTGTCAAAGAGATGGCAGATATTTCGGTTATAAGCAATAGTTTTACAGTGGAAATGAACTGAACAGAAAAAAGTACTATTTAAGTTAATCCAACATTTTTCAGTCATTTCTGAATATTCACGAATTTGGCAACGATCATAATTATTGTGCAAATGTATTTCCTCTTGGGGTTAACCTTATATTTCCTTCCTCCATATGTGTTGCATCCATCATTGTTATGTCGGACATCGCTGGATTCGCTGCATGGTCTGGAGGCCAAAACTTGCTCGTGGATAAATTTCACTGTCATCATGACAAGCTTTCTCGTGTATCATGCATATACCATGCATATACACACTGCATGTAGTGCTGCAAACCCACTTCAACCATGATCCCAGTATCATCATGGATCCGATCGCCATCTCGTTACATCTCCAAAGCTTGGGAAAACAGTGACGTCCATCAGGAATGCCCACACGCAGAGATGACATTCCACCCTTATTCAAGTCTGTAACCGCGGACCGTAGAGGATTACACACCATGCATTATTCCAGTGTGATATCTTTCTTTTCGATGCTTCATAAAAATTATAATAATAATAATAATAATCTGGCCTAGAAAAAAGATCACTTATTAATGGCTATGTATTTCATTATTTCTAATAAAGGAGAAAAACTAAAACTAAGGGCGGCAACAACGAAAATCCGCTTTCGATTTCACTTCATCACTTTGAAGTTGTGCTACCACGGAGGAATTCATCCATGAAGCAGAGTACGTGATGTACACTGTCAACAAGTAACATGTTCGGTAACATGTTGCCCAGTTAATATAGGGCAATTAATTATACCGTGGACAACACGACTTTGGGCCCATGTACTAGATAGGTATACGTTAACAACATTGGCCAACAAAATGTTAGTTACCGAGATGTTGCTGCGATATGCTACCCATTTTGTTGGCACATCTCCAACATTTTTTCAGCAAGATTGTTATGGAAGATTTTCGACAGTGTACACTAGTCTGCTGCTTGATGCAACTGAGGTATTCAATATTCAGGGGCCAATTTCATAGAGCTGCTTAGCACAACAAATCGCTAGGCATGACATTTCTGTCTTAATAAAAACATGATTAACATCAACATTTCCGTGTGACTTGTGTATCACTTACAATGGTTCTTTGGCTGTTGTTCGCTGACCATGAATATCAAATGGAATTTTCAATGGAGGTTTATTTTATTGAGCAAGCTATTTTTTTGCTATAAAGCAATTTTTTGTGCTAAGCAGCTCTATGAAATTTGCCCAAGGAAGGGACATTCCGAAGTGTATATAATTTTCATTATTCGTGACGGTTGGTCTCAAGCATAATACGTTGCATTCGCAACTATTAATTATAGTAAATCACAATAAGCTGCTTCATGGAAAGCAATATGTCACATGAACTACACGTGTGCATGCTGGAACAATTGTCGCATTTACGTAGCCACTTTTCGACAGTCGATTGCGTACTTTGTACAAAAGGCTAATAATGGCCAAAAGCCTGTGAAAATAAAACCGCCCATACCGGATGCGTTAGTTTCCAGAAGTTTGTATGCATTGTGGTTTGCTTCCACGCATTCACGGACGAAAACCGCAGACAATTTGTCACCTTCAAACTTTTCATTTTCTTTTTACTTTCAAAGGAGACTTAAAATAAAATGTATGTATAGGCCTGGGAGCCTACGTAACTATGTACAATTGTACGTGTTTTGTAAGACCTTTGACGATTTGAATTCATTTGTTCGTTGAGGGAAACGGACCATACATTTTCCTTTTAACTGCTATCAAACTTGCCTAAATGATTCTGTTCAAGTTGTTGGAAGCCTTTACCTTCATGGTTATGTTTTTTCAATATCTTCACTTCATGAACTTGTCCAGGATTCATTTCTATACACGAAAGTAATTAAAATCCAGGGAACTGCACATCACGCATTGTTAATGTTGTGAAGGTCGTTTAATTAATCAGTGACATACTTCCTTGATTCAATATTGCTAATAAAAATTAATGTACGGCCTATACAAGTTTACATGCACAAAAGTGTTACTTCGTTGAGTGAGCATGGGTGTATTTTGTATCGCATAGGAGACTAATGTACACTGCACTAATACTACATACCCATTCCAGTGATTTACAACACTCTCTCTCTCATACATAATTACAACTGGATGATTAACATAGATAATGGGGGAAAATCATATCAGTGCTTAATGGCGTTGTGTCCATATATTTAGAGTGCATTGTGTAATAACGTGTACAGTATTGTGCAATCTCATTGAAATGAGGAGAATACCAAGTGTGGTGTATCTTTTATATTCCATTATGCCTAATCTACTCTGTAACCTTACTCTATGGTAAAACCATATGTAAATAGAAGGACATTCCTCTGTGTATTGTAAATGTGATTGTGACTCCATAGTGATGGACAAGTATTCAATCCAGTGATCAAAATGAACAAGAGTTGACCTTTGTACCTATAATCTTGTCTTTTTATTTAACATCAGAAAAGACATTTAAGATTTACTTTAATTTATATACAGTACATGTACATGTATTTAGATAAGGTTTGCACAGAAATGAATGACTAGTGAAAACTGCAACATGCTGTATTATGTGCACCACTTAGTCCTGTATGTTAGATTCCCTGTTCTACTTTTGATATATACCATTCAAATATTCAATTGATTTGATGTTTGAATAAATTATAACAAATAGTGTATGAATGGACTCGTGAGATATGGGTATTTTATACAGGATGTGTACCATGTACAGGTTTAAATCTGAACATGGATCCTACATGATTTCATATATATGCACGCCATCTACTCATAGTTATGGCTGCTTTAAAATGAAAGCTCAACTTAATTTGAAAGCCTTCATAATGCATATAATTTTCAATGTCAAGATGCATATATTCTTTCCTTACATATTGTAAATATATCTTTATATATTTTTTTTTCTGTCACCAATCAAGATAAAAAGATAATTACAGGATGCTCTTTGTTAAAATACAAAGAATTAAAAAAAAAACCTAAAAATGTTAAGGAGGGTATACATTCATTTAACAAAATGTTATAAAACTCTATTCCACTCAGTTGGATTAATTTGTGTAGCTGCAGCCACTAGAACTGTTTGAAAATACATATATATAATTTTTATATTAAAATATTTTACTTGTTATAAGTTTACAATCTGTGCTGTGGTTATGTGAAAAAAAATCCTTTTTGAAATTTTTACTGCACATCTTCCTGAATCTGCCAAAAAATGCAGCAATGTGAAGCATTCTATTATTTGGACTTATATACTTCATTAAAAATAAAATGTATAGTGCCTGAGCCTAAATGTCAGCAAAATTTCTCACCATTTGAAAAAGAGTTTAATATATGGTTATCTTCGGCTGGAGATTATTTTTTTGCATCCTTTTTCAAGCCTTGAATTTAACGGAGGCCATGGAGGCCATGGCCTTTGTTGCCCTGGTTCTTGGCCTTCGTGCCCCCTTCAAATGTTTCCATAGACATTATGATTTTCCAATGGAAGTGCCCCTTGCAATGGAAACATGGCCTTGCCCTTTTCAGAACCAAATTCAAGGCCTGCTTTTTAGCCTCAAAACTTCTCTCATTTCTTGCTGTTTATAATCATAGACCAATTCCTGTACAATAGGACCTACTGCATCCACTGACCACTGTGTACTAGATACTGATTGATTCATAAATTGCCTTTCAGCCTAGCATGCTCCAATTTCTTCACTTGTTTCATATAAGAGTCATGCGACAATTGGAGAAGTTTTCTGGGATTGGCAGAGTCGTAGACAATGCTACTCTTAAACGGAGGGCTACGTGCATAGCACACAGATGCGGCAATGATGCAGATGCCTGCAGTGAGGCCGTATGTAACAAACCTCTTGCCACCTTCGTTGTGGCCAAAAAAGTTGATGGTGTAATTCTCGCCCCCAACCTTCCAGAGTCTTTGAGAATGATCGACGGGTTTCACAAAGTTAACCAAAGGAAGGGAGAAAACATCCTGAACTTCAGCTGGATTGGGAACAGGACAGAAGTCATCCGGGATGAAACCCACCACTGGTATAACTAAAGATCTACGCTTTGAAAATGTTGGACCAAGTTGTGAAATCACCTGGACCTGGTCCCGCGCCAGACCAACTTCTTCTTCGGCTTCTCTTAGAGCTGTTGCCTTGAAATCAGCATCCCCTTCATCACGCTTCCCACCAGGGAAGGCTACATCACCTCTGTGAGATTTCAAATTGGAAGAGCGGAGAGTTAATAGAATGTGCAGTTTGTCATCACGGTAGAAGAGTGGAAGTAGAACCGCTGCTCTGCTGACTGACGCTGGTAGAGGCGGGAGTTCGGCCAGCATGTCAGTTGCATCTAACTGTTTCAATCGAGCAATCACCTCTTCTCTGGATGGCTCTTGTAAAGTAGATGAAGATGGTGACGTCATCTCAGTCATCTTTTTCAAGCACCTTCGGTCAATAAGAGTAGATAAAAGATATAAATGAAAGATAAAGAATAAATTTGCATACTAGGATTATTTTATTTCTACAGTGTATTTCATTTTAATAATATCATCAAATAATCACAAGGGAGACTGACTGAATTTTTAAGATAATTGACTAATGACTATTTGGGACACCACCAACGTATTCAGTAGATCGCCGGTTCGAATCCCTTTAACCCTAAAAAGTGGCACCCGGGGCACTTGCCCCTGTTGCCCCCATCCTAGTTATGCCACTGCAAGAGCGTATCCAAGCCAGCACAGCTAGCTAGTCTCTTGTGCCAAACGACATCCAGGGGACACGTACATAGGGAGAAGAATTCTGCAGAGGAACCTTCTAGTTCTAGTACAGTACTTGGTGTGTGTTTCCTTTTTTGTGATGTGATGCCACTGCATGGAATTGCAGTCAGCTTTGAATGTCATTAGGGCCTACTGGGTAAACAGTCCTATCTCCTACTGGAGATAGGACTACCATCTGACCGTGGAGGTAGGACTACTAGTATAGAGTAGCTCTTTGGTACTACCCCCATGCATGTACTACTTGCTAGACCTACATGTACCTCCCATGCTGATATTGACAAGCTGAGAACTAACACAGATTACGTTATACCAATCCCCTCTAGGCTTAGTAATTTATAGTAACGCCTAGTTTATCTAACTGGGGTTAGTGTGCTTTAGTCCACAAGGATTATTTTCAAGCACCCGGTGTCATGAGGCACCCGGTGTCATGCCAAAAGGTGTCTGTTGCCAACTTAGTGTCCACTAATTAGCATATTTGGATTTGATTGGCTGTAAAAAAAAACAATAGCTGTTTGGAAATTCCTTAGAGTTTATATATTATGATGATTTGCACGCAAGCAATGATCGAGCACTTTGTCTACTCGTGCGGAAAGCAAGAATAGAACTGACTTGTTTTTGATGGGAATCACGAAGACAAAGCACCATGCATTGCATGCGCACGCCACTGGGCTGTGCTCGATGCTCGGACACTATTTGGCAGCGGACACTATTTGGCATGTATAGGCTAGTACTACAATACATGCCAAAAAGTGTCCGTGCTTCACTGCAAATGCTCCGCGGACACTATTTGGCAAAGGAAACCTTTTGGCATGACACTGGCAGTTAAAAAAATGACGTCAAACATTGAACTTGTTGCGAGGATCATCCTCTACCCTACCCTAGCCTAGCCTAGCCTAGGCCAGTTGTGCATTGTGATGCATGATCGTAATCCATAATGGACTGACATGGGAACTTGGAGCCCCTTCCTCCATTCCATGCCAGACCATGGTTAAACAAAAAACAAACCGGTAATCCTGGGTTTTACGGGCCTAAATTATGTAACAGTTACAATGTAAATCATACAAAAAGAGGTCGCTAACTTCAGCCAACTCATCCCAGGGTATCACACTGTCATAATTTAGGCCCCTAAAACCCAGGATTACCAAATTTATCATCGCAACTACACCCAGGGAAGGGCATTAGTGTCTTTTAAGCCACCCATTCAGTATTTATTTGGGGTAAGAAAACTGTTTGTTTTTTTAACTGAAATATTGCCGAAATATGTTCATTTAAGGGTTTACCATGTTTACGTTTACAGGACCCATGAACATTTGGGGGTTAGTACAGTGTCTTTTACGCCACCCTAGTTGCGATGATCGTAACCCTAGGTCCCAGTCCCCATGTCAGACCTAGGGCCAGTCCCCATGTCAGACCTAGGGTTACGATCATCGCAACTAACGCCACCCATATTATTTTCAGTATTTATTTAGCTTCTTCTGTTCCAAAATGAGATTTATAATTTGTTACTCAGGAGTTAGTTAAAGCAAATTTTGTATTCATTTAAACCCTAAAATGAACTAGTCCGAGTAATTTGGACCCTAAAAATCGCCTTTTTAAACATTTGGACATGATCTGGCAATCGCCAGATCATGTCCAAAATAATGTTTATTTTTTTTAAGGCAATTTTTAGGGTCCAAGTTAGGGCCTACTCGGACTAAAAATGAACATATTTCGGCAATATTTCAGTAAAAAAAAAATTATTACCCAAATATAGGTATGTGACAAAAATTTTCAAAACCAGGACATCTCTTAGTCAGTTATATTTTTGGAAAGAGCATAAAATTAGCTTTAAAATGACACCAGAACCAAGCTCATAGCCCAAATATTAAGAAAGTTACAAAATTTATTGATTTTTAAATCACGACTGAAATTGGTCCATCGTTCACCATTGATACAAATGGGACAGAATGTGACCGTTTTGACTGTTTTAACCAGGCTGTAATGTCATTGTAAAAGTTATTGTAACTTCCTTGTTTTTTTATGTATTTGAATGGGGTAAAAAACATATAAATGCATAGAACCAGTACAATTAGAAGGTGATAATATCCTTTATTAATTAGGCCTATAATGAGTATTAATTTTGATTAATGATTAATTAACACTGGTTAGCTCACCAGTAGTTGGATTGACCATTATTCAGTTATGTCACTTGTAATGTATTTTTTCACAACCTTTGCACAATTATCATGGTCAAAAACATGGTTTCGGTCCATGGATTTGTTTCTTATTTGAACTGAATATTGATTAATAAATATACTAACAAGAAAAAAGAGTTTTAAGACAATGCATACATTCCTTTAGGAAGAATTTCCATGTAATGTTTGACCTTTGTCTTCCATCAAAGAAAAACCCAACTTCCCAGTAACGGAAAATTATGAGTTGCAAATCATTAGAAAGAAAAATGTGTCTACTATATCATCAGTTTGGTGGTTTAAGATGATGATGAAAGGGCAATTTGTGCAGAGTCAATAACAGCACACTCACCATGCGCACTGAAGCATGTCATGAAAAAGTGGCTGGTGCCACAGACACACAGTTTACAATGGACGATTGTCACGTACCTACCAAATATGAAATAAATACTGAAAATAATATGGGTGGCGTAAAAGACACTAACCCCCAGGGGGCGGCATAGGCCTACTAACCGCCTAGGCTACTTCCATTTTTCCAAAGTTGTAAGGCGGACTCCCATCCCGTGTTCACTCCCAAACGGCGCGGTACGGGAGTGAACACGGGGTTCGGAGAGAGTACCCCTTAGCTTCAAGTTACATTACTTTGAACTAGTTCAGTAGTTGAAGTACAGGCAGGGAAGGGAATGAATGTCTACGCCACTGCACTGGCACTGTGCATACCTGGAATGATTGGATGTAGACGATAAAGTCCTGTGAAGGCGTGAATAGATGTATCTGCACAGAAATGGTCGCAATAAACTGGAAGCCGCTTCGGTTTTGCTTAACGTTAAACTTGGAAAATTCAGTACCAACGACATTGTACACAAATACAAATGTAAATAGGCCGCACGTTACTTGATCCGGCCAGGAAAT
This sequence comes from Astropecten irregularis, assembly GCA_963971285.1. NCBI lineage: Eukaryota > Metazoa > Echinodermata > Asteroidea > Paxillosida > Astropectinidae > Astropecten > Astropecten irregularis. The sequence continues at coordinate 17,400,390 of OZ020246.1, read as the reverse complement.
AATTATTGCATGAGAATCTATACTGCGCAGGGGGGAATTTCTACTCGGTCAGTAACCAACTCGGTCCGTGTCCAAATCGTTCGGTTAGCTTCCACGAAGCAGACCTGACATGGGGAGTGTCGCGTTCTGCACAATAGTAAAGCGAGAGGGTTGACTAGTGTCGACTCGTAAACGCTAAACGAACGCATCCAATACTAACGCGTATTCTTGGAGGTAAGTTGCGCCGTGTGTGAACGTTCATATCGGGCAGACAGAGGGCCGAGTCGGTAAGGTGTGAGCCAGGATCAAGGGGCGAGCTGACCTGTGGTTTTTGTACAGCGTGAATGTGAATGTCCAATAGGGAATAAAAACCCGACTTCAAACCGGTTGATTGTTACACATTATGGAGGATAGGAAGGACTTCCTCTGCAGTGTTAGTGTTACTGTAAAAAAACGTCTGTTTTGTACTGCTGACCACTGTTGGCCTACTGCTCCTAACTGAGTGATTGAGGTTTACACAGTGAAAAGAACTTGCAGAAACTAGTAGGCCTATTCCTTCAGTGGTACTGGAATAGGTCCAGCTACTTCACTAGAATTTATGCTGAACTAGTGAGTCGGTTCAGTGAGTCTCCTCATGCTGTAACAAGTTAGTTGAGTAGGCCTAACTGTAGTGTTGGTGTACTGTCTTCTGGTCTTGATTTGTTGTAAGTTGAAGCATGGAGTCCATTTCTACCTCCATGGTTGAAGCATGGAGATTTCTCCATGGTTGTAGCATGGAGAAATAGGCCATGATTGAAGCATCCTTCCTCCATGGTTGAAGTAGGCCTAGCCAAGTCTGCAATTTGACTGCGGGACAACTCGACTCGAGACAAGTCGACTGCAAACCAAAGATTATATAGCGCTACTCGCTGCAAACATGGCAAAGACAACTCAACTCCAAGACAGCTCAACCGAGACAATGAACTCGCAATTCTCTGCCGATGAGATACGCGGTGTGCGCAACATAGCAATGTAACAAATGTAGCTTATCTGAATATAAGATATTGAAAGGTGAACAAAGAAAAATTTACTGGAGCGGGATTCGAACCGGCGACCTCCTGAATACTGGGCCGGCACTCTGCCGACTGGGCTAGCACTACAGTACATTTGTGGTGTCAGTAATAGTCAATTATCTTTGTTTGTTTGGCAGTCAGAAGCCATGAAACCACGCGCACTAATACCCCAAGGCCCAAGGAAAAGATAACTATAAGTGATACTGAAAATAATGTTCTCATTGGAAGCAAAATAATTTACGTTACTATCACTGGCTGACGCCATTCTGCAAAACCCTGGAATGATTATTCTGGGATTTTTATTTCTGGATTGTTCCCTTTTCAAATTATTTCAGCCTAAACCTTTGAGAAAGATGCTGCTAAGGGATCCGTCGAATCATCGAGCCCTCCAACTTGATAGGGTGTTTGATACCCGGTCGAGCTGTCTTGGAGTCAAGTTGTCTTTGTGGTCGAGCTGTCTCTGTGTCTCGAGTCGAGTTGTCTCGCGGTCGACTTGTCTGACATTCCTACAAGTGCTACTGCAGTACTACTGGAGAGTGTAAAGTTTTCGTTGAAAACTTGACTCAGGACAAGTTGACCACTGAGACAGCACAACCGTTCAGACAGCTCAAAGTCATCAAATATATGTGTATACCACTAGCAATGAGAACATCTTTTCATGTAGGCCTAGCACTATTATTATTAATAGTATTAGTATCATGACATTTGAGCAATATTGTGTTTTTCTTTTTTGTTAGTGTTTGTCAATGGACAAAGTTGGTAGAAGTACACACATGATGTAGTAGTACTGGTACGTACACGCAACACCACTTCTACTCGTACCAGCAGTGCAGCACTGGGCTTTAGTCATGACTGAGCCACGCCCCTATATCCGCAACCCCATGATGCGAATAGCATATGAACACCAGACCAACCGTAAGTTCATCAGGCAAGAGATCAAGAAACATTATGATGTGGACAAGGTTAGTATTTTTTACGGAGCTCCACGAGTGCCATTCCACTAATATCCAGATAACCACATAATTGATCTCGCCAAGTCGACTTTCGGAGTGGTAAAAGTCGTCTTGTCTCAATAATTATCTCAAAAAGATGACTTTTAGGGAAAACAAAAAGTCAACTTATCCTGATAATTTGTCTGGCCAAGTCAATGAAGTGCATCTAAAAAGTTGTCATTATCCTGATTATTAACCTCAGTTTTATTAAGTCATCTTTACAAGGTAAACTATGAGGAATTGAGGACAAGTTGACTTCCTTCTTTAAGTAAGTCGTCTTGGCAAGATAAATTATCAGGATGTGTTGACTTCTTAGTTTTAACTGTGTTGGTGAAATCGACCCTAGGGTTTGACGTCACAAAGCCCTACGATCGATCATAACTTGAGTTATGAAGGATAACCCATCATATCCTACATAGGGGCTGCAGTGCAATCATAAGTCCTAAGATTGATAGTAAGCTACAATGAGTTTGGTAAAATCGACCCCTGGCTATATAAGGTTGGAGAATACATTGATTATGATTTGAAAAAGAAAATGTCATACTAGCGGTTACTTGTTAAATGTTTTCAACTATTTGTGAAAACGAATCCTATATAGGATTTGAACACAGCAAAGCAGTGTGTGTTTTGAATAAAAGGAGGCACCATGTGGCAGGCCATGTAATTTATTTTTCTGTCTCTTTTTTTCCCCCTTAGTGGTACAACTGCAATGTGGATGCCTTTCCTGAGGACTTGAGGGAATTGTTTTGTCAATGTCACATGGACAAGGATACAGAGTTGTTTTTGGATGCCAGCTATGAGAAATCTGAATGGATCATCACTCAGGCCTGGCACTCTTTGGTGAAGGCCTTCCTGGGTCTGTTCATGTCTACAACTTCCATTAATGGGTATGGCCAATTGATCGGAGTTGGGATGATCATAACCCTTGGACTGTCTGGACATAAGGTCCATGGACATTTAGTATCAAAAATAGCCCGTCTTAGGCACTTAGGCATGTGCACGCAAACGACAGTGGGTAATCTGGTGATCAGCACTGAGCGCCAGCCCTAGTAACAATTTTACCCAGAATTTGGGCCTGTTTTGGACTATCTTCGTTAAGATTCATGACTCCATGTCCCCATGTCAGACAAAGGGTTACGATCATTGCAACTAGTTCAACTGCAAATGTATGTGGGTGCCAATTGAAAATTTCCCCACTATAAAGACATACGGTAAAATTTGGATACATTTTATACATTTATGTAGCCAAAAATCCCATGTCACTTTTATTGCCTTTGATAGTTGATATTTGCAAAGCGTGAAAATGTGTGTGAAAAGAAAGTGTGAAAGAAAAGGATGCTCAATCATTGAGCATCCATTTGGGCATGTACAACATTGGTAAAGGTGACAGAGCAGCTGCAGGCTGCTCATAATTTGATTTGTCATGGAATAAAAACAAACCTGTCCAATGTTTAGCTTAATTGATCATTGGAAACAGGAGAAAACAACAAAAAACCATTGCAAATGTTATGCAAAATTTTGTGGGAAAAGCTGTCTCATTTTTTAATATTGCCAATGTTTTGGTGTTTGGTTTTACTCTTTTCTAGATAAATACATCATTTCAGGCAGAAATATTTTCACAGTATGTTTCTTCTTTCTACCATTATCGTCTTTATACCCTGTAAGTTATACGTAAATCTGTGAACATTTCTGTCTTGGTTTGTTACCAATGTTGTACATGCCTTTTACATTGATGTTATCATCAATACTGTTATCTTTCCAAGGTTACTACACAGGGGCAGTATGTTCGTCTTATCCTCTGAGCAATTCCGAACCCTCCTGGGCATTGACAGCAGCTTCAAAGCCGACCATCTACTGGACCTTGGCGCAGGGGATGGCAAAGTCACGGAGATGTTGGCCAGTCATTTCCGGAGGGTATCTGCCACGGAGGTTTCTCAGATGATGCAGAGGCGACTGCAGCAGTGTGGCTACACGTAGGTAATCTTTCTGCACGTTGTGTGGTTGATCGGTGCCGTGGATGGCCGGCCTTTCCCTCACTGGACCACAAGAGGGTCAGACGGTTCAGTAGCTGTGATGGGTCTCTGAACAGCGTGTAATAGGTGATGGCATGCTGGCCTGTGCTGAACTGTCGTTAGCATGGTTAATTTGGTAGTAAACCAAAATTCTTGAATACACTGTTGTATGGAAATACCCATGGTAGAAATTCACTATTTTTAATAGTTGGCCATATTTGTGCATACAATTTTGAAAGAGAGAGTTCAGACAATATTTCAGTACACTAATATCATGAGTGTGTAATTGTGGACATGAAACTATAAATGGACCTTTAATATCAAAGATAGCCTGTTTTTGGCACTACTTATGCCCACTAGGATAGTGGGTAATCTTGTGAAAAATGTACATCACTCAGCACCAGCCCTAGCAACAATTTTACCCAGAATGCTTTGTGCATACCCCGTTTTGGGCTATCTTCGTTAAGGTCCATGGTGTAAAATACTTTTGTAATGTTGGTAATTTTTGTAATAATGTAAGAGAATTTAGAATTTCATTTTGGCGGCGTCTGGGTGGTTTGCAGGAAACTCACAAGCTCTGGTCAAGCTTAGGATTATCAACAATGTGACTCCTATGCTTCTTTTGTTTTTACATCAGAATTCTTGGAATTGACCAATGGGCTGGCCATAAGTATGACATCATCAGTTGCCTGAATCTGTTGGATAGGTGTGAGAGACCAGCAACCATTATGCAGGATATCCATAGGTCACTGGTGCCCGGCGGCGTGGTTATCTTGGCCATGGTGCTGCCCTTCAAGCCGTTTGTCGAGACAGGTATGAAATGCTTTTTGCCAAAGAAGTACATGTGTCACTATTCTTCTATACTTCTATACATAATCTGAAGTTAGGAAATCATCGAACCATTTAAAGCTACACAATAGCGCTCCGCACTTACGCTAAAAATAGCACCGGATCTCTGACAAACATTGCAACCATGCACGTGTGTGGGTGTGCGCGTCCATGTACACTACGCGTGTTAGACAATGTTTGTCTGACAGCCGGGGATTTTGTGACGTCATTAGTGCGGAGCGCTATTGCCTGAAGTATCAAGTTAATGAAAAAGTGCTGGAATGAATGAACCCCTGGATGTAAAGTCTCAAGGTTTTTGTGATGCATTCCAAGTTTGTCACTGACATATCACAATGGCTGGTTGATTTTCCCTTTGAAGGGAGTCGGAGTGGAGTGCCATTCTTGCTGACACATTCACTTCTGTGACCTTGTGATCTTCAAACATAAAACCTTAGCTTGTGGTTGGAACCCCTTTTCTAATTGAAAGCTAATTCGTTATTAAAATGTAGTGTCATACTTTGGTAGCATACCGAAACAGAAATCTTCACAGATGACTTACAGGGTATAAAGATGTTGATGGAAGAAACACACTGTTACAATTTTTCTGCCTGATATGCTGTAAAAAGAGTAAAACAAATGACCAAAAACAAATTTGATCTTTTAAAGATAAAAAATATCTGTGAAAAGATTTACGAAATACTGTGGGCGTTTTTCACTGTTTTCTGAAAAAGTGGGCTCCATATATGGGACTGAAAATTTCACAGATGACTGTTACTGAATCTTTCTTGATATTTTTGCCCATGAATCTGCATTTCTTTGACATAAACCAAACTGAGAATGATATAACCTTTTAACACTGTGCTGGTTTTTATGGCAGGTCTGAACCAAAACCAACCTATTGAAACGTTACACATCCAAGGAAAAACCTGGGAGGAACAAGCATCCAGTGCCATTGTGAACTTTTTCACCCCGGCCGGATTCACTGTGCAGGCCTTCACCAAGCTGCCTTACCTCTGCGAGGGCGACTCGGAGAACCCCTTCTACGTCTTACAGGATGCAGTGTTTATCTTGAAGAGAACTGTGGATGCCGAGTTACCTCTGCCTCACGTAGAGTGCGACTCAGGGGCTGATGACAGCGACATCATTGTGGACATCACCAGTTAATGAAACCTGTCCGGGCTGCTTTGGGTTTGACCGTTTTCCAGTGCACAGATTTGCAGTGCCATTCTGTGGTGTGGACATTGCTAGCCGATACCACAGAGAATTGAAGGACCTCTCTCTCAGTGCTAACACAGATACGTGGATTTTGAAATAGATGCAAACTGGATAGATTGTCTCCAGAAATCTGCCCATGTTTATCCCATATGACTGAGCCTTGCCACTTGAAATAGAGTGAAATATGATTTGCATTTAACACCAACCACACTTGAATTTATTTTTTTGAGAATTAATGGGAAACAATATTAACACTGTTTATAGTACCGTATTTGTTTAACTCCATGACTTGCTTGCCCTTGAAAAAGCTATGACATGTATTATATTACTCCTAAGTCCTTAAATCTCAAGCTTTGTAGTCAACACATTTCTATTTCTCACTCCTAATAACCTAAACAAGGTAATATCACACTTTGGTTTTTATCAAAGAAATGTAGATTCATGGGCAAAAATATCAATACAGATACAGTAACAGTAATCTGTGAACATTTCAGTCCCATACGGTGCCCACTTTTTGAGAAAACAGTGAAAAACAGCCACAGTATTTCTTAAGTCTTTTCTCTTTTATTTTTGATCTTTTAAAAAGATCAAACAGATTTTTGGTTGTTGTTTACTAATTTCTGGATAAATACACAATTTTAGGCGGAAACATTTTAACGGTATGTTTCTACCACCACCATCTTCATACCCTGTAAGTTGTACGTTAATCGGTGAACATTTCTGTTTTGGTTTCTAACCAAAGTATGATACTAGTTACTACCTTTAACTGTTTAACCTCCAACCACACTCGAACATACTACATGCGTACTCCCATCCTGTGGTTGGTGCTGTCCAAGTGACATAAAGGAAATTTATAGTAAGGTACGCATTCCTCCACAACTATGTGCAATCTGTGCATAAAACCATCTCTTGCAAATGGGTGTACCATATACCTATCACTGTGGTTGGTCATTTTGGACTGGCCATGTGGACTCAACCCATGTAGGAAGATGGGCCTTGATTCCCCAAAGGACAGCAGCAAAAATTATTCCAGTGGAAGTTTCTGTTGTACTTCAGTACATTCTTCATGGAGTGTAGTCAGTGTACTGGTCTGGAGGAAGTGTTCATGGCTTGCTTGAATTCTTCAGATGTGGGGAGGTGGGTTATAAGCAGATACAAGTCTTTTCCGTAATTAACAGCTCTTCAATAATGAATATTACGTTTATAAAGAAATGCCAATAAAAAAAAAATTCTGCAAATTCATCTTTTTCCTGTGTCGCTCTGGTTTGATGGTAAATGTGATGTTTCATGTTAAGAAGGATGCCTTAACATTATGGGTTTATCGATTGTAATAATATATTTAGGCTGAAACACATACTTCAAAAGTTCACAAACCCTGAGACGATTTTTTAAGACGGATTAAGAAAAGAAAACCCCCAAATATTGTTGGCCCATATAAAGTTTTGGCAATATTGAAATTATGGCAAGTTTGAGTAAAACACAATTTTGCCACAGAGGGCGGTAGACTCCTTGGACTGGTCATCATGTAATGAAACTCAAGATCTTTTATGAAAAGCTTGGGATTTATTTTGCTACCGTCAATTTGTGTCCTAAATGAAATGATTGGCTTGAGATACATGGCGAATCTGGAGCCTTTCTTTGGCTTCATCGTGTGGCCCAATCCCTTCATTTTGTTTTTGTGGGCCTCAAATGGCAATAGCGAAATAAGTTCCAAGCCTAGTGTCCTTTAAAGGTAGTATCATACTTTGATTTTTATAAAAGAAATACAGATTCATGGGCAAAAATACCAAGACAGATACAGTAACAGTCATCTGTGAAAAGTTTAGTCCTATACGTTGCCCACTTTTTGAGAAAACAGTGAAAAACAGCCACAGTATATCTTAAGTCTTTTCTCATTTATTTTTTATCTTTTAAAAGATCAAAAAGATTTTCGGTCATTGTTTTACTAATGTCTGGATAAATACACCATTTCAGGCGGAAAGATTTTAACGGTATGTTCCTACCACCACCATCTCCATACCCTGCAAGTGACACGTAAATCTGTGAACATTTCTGTTTTGGTTTCTTGCCAAAGTATGATACTACCTTTAACAGACAATGACAGTTTACCATTCAGGAAATAGGACATCTAGTGTAAGTTTGTCTATGACCAGTGTATGGAAAATTACTAGACCACTAAATTTGTGTCTCCAAACTTCCCCAGATGGAGAGAGCACACATGATCCTGCCACTGATTGAAACGCGTAAGGCCCTCCAAACTCCAAGCATTTGATATATTTCAGGTAATTTTTGGCTGATTATCAGTTTTGCAGCAGTTTACTACTTGTATTTTTATAACTTGTTCGGTTTAATAATCAGTGCACTTCACATCACTGAATTTATTTAATTTTGATTTTGAGAACAAAAATTAGAATTGAACAAAAAGCAATCGTATCATCGAGGGAATTGGAAGATTGTCAAAGTAAAACATCTAATCAGAAGTCGTTTAACCCACCTTAAGACTACTTGAACAGACCACACATTTCTAATAGTAATGAACGCATCAAATCTGACACTGAATGAAAACCAAGGAACAAAATGATTTTTTTTTATTGACTACCTCACGAGTGTGTCATTTATTAACTCTGACCCAACATGGCCATGGAGACCATACAATTTGCAAAATTCTGGAGAGATTGGTTTTTATATCTTGCTACAAATAAAAATTAAGACTTTGTAGTGATGATAGCAGCTTGTTGGATGGTCGTTTACTTAGCAGCAGCTGCTGCCTTCTTTGCTTTCTTCAGTTGTTTCACCTCAGTGTTGATGAGGCGAGTCCTCTGCAGGAAACAAGATTTGAAGAAAGAGGGGAATATTAGAAGTCTTACATGATGTAAAACTCATGCCTGTAGGCAAATTAGACATTAGGCATTAACTCACAAAAGCAAGCCTGACAAAATAAATTTTAGATGTTGCTTAAAAGGTCACAACAATTATTTTTTTGCAAAAACCTGTGGAATCTGGTTATCTTCAAAATCATTTAACACACTTTATCTTCCCAGAAAACTGAGCCACAAAATTGTAGAATGCACAGATTTTGTTCACAAGGAAAGTTTTCGTAGCCTTGTTTTTCCATCTTCCCTCAAAGCTAAAATGTGTATCACTTCTTCTCAAGAAAGAACTTTCATAAACTTTTCCAGTTTAATAACAAAAGGTCACAATGTAAGTTAAATATCAACCTAATTACCTAAATAAATTCAAACAATGCATTGCTGATACCTTATCATCAACCAAAATGTATGTAAAATGCTCCAAGTTACAAAAGGGCCTGACATTTGACTATAGCAAGATCTTTAAGATCCTTTGAGAAAGATTCTGCGAGAATCAAAATGCCAGGCCCTCCCTCCTAACCCCGAGGAAAGAAAAACAAACACATTCAAGCCTACCTTTTGTTTGGCTCTCATGAGCTTGTAACGGTCAAAGTCTGTCATGTTGGCCCTCTGAAATAAAAAGTGTTACAAGACAATTTTCAATACATTACAATCATCATTTTGTTCTTTTACATTCATTTAGATGTCCTCAAGAATTTCTAACAGGATACAAATAAAGCATTATTTACTTGGCTGGTTCTGCAAGGAAATTTCCTGGTATGAAATTATGAATTGATCTCTTAATGATTGCAAAATTAAATGCAAATTTCAACTAAAAGGGTATGCCCCTTTTCACTAAAATTTTACCTCTTTTTTCTTTATACAATTTTTTTTTAGCACAAACAATGATAGACACGTTGAGTTTTAACAATACAGATGTATTTACCTTCATATGAGTTTTGATTACAGTAAACCTTTAACCCTAACCCACTTGAGCCTTTTATATAACTACCCTCCTCAATCCTTCAAAATCCTCATAGGGACATAGTTAAAAAACAGCATTCCTCCTCAATCCTCCAGTGATCTCACTTATACTCAAAATGAGAGGTACCTGAATCCTGAATCCTTCAAAATCCTTCGGTGGCCATACCTCAAAAAATGCGTTTATCCTGAATCCTTGCAACTCCTCAAGTGGTCCTCACTTGAAAATGACATTATATCCTGAATCCTCCGAAATCCTCCAAACTATTAGAAGGATTTTGGAGGATTGAGGAGGGTTAGGGTTAAGCAAATTTTGGTGCTTAAGCAGCTCTATGAAATTGGCCCCTGGATGGCTACTGTTTGCCTCACTTACCCTCTTCTTGGCAGCCAGCTTCTTGGCCCAGGTTGTCCCCCGCCACTTCTTCTCGATGTCTGCCTTCTCCCAAGCCTTGCGGACGGTGCCTGTACGGGCAGAGTGTGGGATGCGGATCTTGAAGTCGGTCAGATGAAGCTTCTTCAGGCGGATCTGCTGACGAGGGAACTTGGTGCATGGTCCGTCCACAAGCGCCTACCCACACATCAAACCAAGGCAAATTGGATGACAATGTGCTTGTTTTCAAATTAATTTAAATTTGTTTCTCTGTTGGTTCGTACAATTGATTTCAACTTGTCCCGAATGTTAAGTACAAACATTTAGGGAAGTGTAAATGGACAGTATGCCTGATTCTTAAAATAATGGGTTTTATTAACGAACAAAATATCCATGACCACATTCTTTCACATGGTTTAAAGGTTAGTTTTATAAGTGAGACAATAATTAAGATGTCCAAAACTTTTATGTAAGGACTAGGAGATGTCATGACATGCTTACCCTTTTCTGGTCAATGACATCAACGATGGAGCATAGCTTTCCCCGGTTTCTGCCAACAGCCACAAAGGCCACACGGCCAATCTCCACAAAACGTGTGAAAACCTGTAACAAAGAGAAGATTCAAAGACGGAAACAGTTACGGTAACTTGAAAGTTGAGACCTTGGGCTACAAAGCAGAAATCGTGTCAAAAAGATCGGAACACATAGGCCCCTAACATGAAAAGGGAAAGGCCTATATTTTTCAGAAGCTAACATGATTTTTAACATAGACGCAGTGACTGGGGCGCTGAACTCACTTTTTTTTTTTAAAGCTCCAGAGAATCCCATAGCCCTAAATATGTTGTACACAGTCAGAAAAAAATGTATTTCACGGTAAGTTCACGGTACTTGCGCTGAAAATGTCCCCGTGAACTTGGGTGAAATACAATTTCTTCTGTGTACAACACATCTAGGGCTATGGGATTCTCTGGGGCGCTAGACTGACCGTCAACCCCAAAATTAAAAAAGGGAGTTCAGCGCCCCAGGTACATTACTGGGTCTACTTTTAGTAAGGGTGCATTCGTTTAGCTCCCCCGGGTCGACACTTCTCAACCTCGTCCCCATTCTCTCGCTTGTTTTGTGCAGTATAGCACGACCATTCCCAGTAAGGGCTGACCCGTGTTAGCTAAACGAATGCACCCATAATCACATTATTTTTTAGAAGCACCTGTTTTGAAAAGTAGGCCCTAACGTTAGCCTAAATAAAACATATTTTTTACACCTCATGATTTCTCATTTCATCCGATTCTAAAAAAACTTCCAAAACCTTTGACAACTTTGTGTAGGTATGTGACAAAAAATTTCAAAACCAAGACATCTCTTAGTCAGTTATATTTTTGGAAAGAGCATAAAATTAGCTTTAAAATGGCACCAGAACCAAGTTCATAGCCCAAATATTAAGAAAGTTACATAATTTATTGATTTTTAAATCACGACTGAAATTGGTCCATCATTCACCATGGATACGAATGGGACAGAATGTGACCGTTTTGACTGTTTTAACCAGGCTGTAATGTCATTGTAAAAGTTATTGTAACTTCCTTGTTTTTTTATGTATTTAAATGGGGTAAAAAACATATAAATGCATAGAACCAGTACAATTAGAAGGTGATAATATCCTTTATTAATTAGGCCTTTAATGAGTATTAATTTTGATTAATGATTAATTAACACTGGTTAGCTCACCAGTAGTTGGATTGACCATATTCAGTTATGTCACTTGTAATGTATTTTTTCACAACCTTTGCACAATTATCATGGTCAAAAACATGGTTTCGGTCCATGGATTTGTTTCCTATTTGAACTGAATGTTGATTAATAAATATACTAACAAGAAAAACAGTTTTAAGACAAATGCATACATTCCTTTAGGAAGAATTTCCATGTAATGTTTGACCTTCGTCTTCCATCAAAGAAAAACCCAACTTCCCAGTAACGGAAAATTATAAGTTGCAAATCATTAGAAAGAAAAATTTGTCTACTATATCATCAGTTTGGTGGTTTAAGATGATGATGAAAGGGCAATTTGTGCAGAGTCAATAACAGCACACTCACCATGCGCACTGATACATGTCATGAAAAAGTGGCTGGTGCCACAGACACACAGTTTACATGAACGATTGTCACATACCTACTTTGTGACAATTAAAAACAAATTTTTATCGCTACTGAATCAATAACAAATTAGGCCTGCATGTAAAAGTTTTAGTCTGGGTCTTTTTTACTAGTTTTACTAAACGCAGTGGCTATCGTTACGGCAGCCGTAACGCATTTCCCAATGGCTATAGTTACGGCACTGTAACTGCGCACGCGCGATGGCGGCGTGTTTTAGCCGTAACCAATATGGTAACGTCTATTATTTTTACGGCAGTAGCACTGCGCAAGGGACCAGAGTAATATTTTGTCTTCTCAATTTTTCTTTTGATTTTCCTCTTTTTCCGTTTAACGTTAGATCCACGCCTAGATTATTTGTTTGTGTTGTTGTGGGTGTTTTTTGGTAAAACATGGAGGAAAGAAAGTATTTTCCATGGGTAACGTAATAGGTAATATCATACTTCGTGGTCGAATAAATGCAGATTCATGGGCAAAAATATCAAGGAAGATACAGTAATTAACAGTCATCTATGAAAATTTCAGTCCCATACGGTGCCCACTTTTGCACAAGGTCTCTATGAGGACTGATGCTCTATGATAGTTTTCTTTTAAACAAATTGACTCGGATTATCCAAGAAAGCAAGAGCTCTAAAACTTAATATAACCTAAATGTAAAATATTATTTATTTCTGAACAACACCGAAAATAACTCCATAAAAATAATTCATCCATTAAATTGAATCCAAGTTTGCACATTTTTCCCTATAGAGTTGAGGTAGTTGAAATAAGCATAAATTAAATGGAAAGTACTGTACATGCATGTACAATAATATCGTCTACAGCATCTTTCGAAAACGGCATGATGGCAACCTAAGTTAAAAAACTAAAAAACTAAAAAAGGTATACATGTGGCCTTTTCCCACTCTGTTATTGACACCATGGAGGTAGATTTACCTCCATGCTGACACTGACAATTCCCCGCCCACAACGAGAGCATTTGCCATGTCTACCCGTCAAACCTTGACTGCTACGACGGTAATAAAGGCCTATGCGTACCCACACGTGTACAAAACACGTTAGCTTCGAAGCAATCTGACATATCATCGCGCGTGCGCAGTTACAGTGCCGTAACTATAGCCATTGGGAAATGCGTTACGGCTGCCGTAACTGTTAATTACTGTATCTTCCTTGATATTTTTGCCCATGAATCTGCATGTATTCGACCACGAAGTATGATATTACCTATTATGTTTCCCATGGAAAATACTTTCTTTCCTCCATGTTTTACCAAAAAACACCCACAACAACACAAACAAATAATCTAGGCGTGGATCTAACGTTAAACGGAAAAGAAGAAAATCAAAAGAAAAATTGAGAAGACAAAATATTACTCTGGTCCCTTGCGCAGTGCTACTGCCGTAAAAATAATAGACGTTACCATATTGGTTACGGCTAAAACACGCCGCCATCGCGCGTGCGCAGTTACAGTGCCGTAACTATAGCCATTGGGAAATGCGTTACGGCTGCCGTAACGATAGCCACTGCGTTTACTAAAACTAGTAAAAAAGACCCCGACCCCGTGACGGTCTGTCCGTAAAATGGGCAATGCCAATGTGGCAAAGGTATAGCAAATCGTGTGCGAAACCTGATAAAGAATTTCAACAAAAATACATGATTCCTTCGACAGTCCGGCATTTAAAACACACTCTGTCTTGTTAGGAACTTGATTAAGTTTACATTTTCGAAAATAAACTGTCATAAATGATCGTTCACGACCACAACTACTTGAATTTTGAGAGACAGTATTTGCCATGCTTTACCATGATTCTGGGTCGGCGTGAAAGAGGACGATGTGACGTCACACAACTCTACAACTTTTCGGCAACAGAGGGCGCCATGTTACGAGCGCATGTGTGTTTATTTTAAAAAGTTACACTACTTCAAGCTTCAATCTCCCGTGAGAAGTATTTCGGCAGTAAATGTCTTCCAAAAAACACCGAGCACATTCATCTTTTGCACACGTGTGCGAAAATTCAGAGAGATATGTTCTCATTCTATCATTCGAAACAAATGATGGTATGTATTTCCAGCAGAAAATTGTTAAATCGTGTACTTAATTTAACTTTTAAATTAGCCTAATGATAAACAAGTTCTATTAGTATTTTCTAAGACTAACTTTTAAGCATCGTCCGGTCATGTGTTTTCACCCGACATGTGTTTTCGCTCCCCAAATTCGACTCCCGTTTACTGCGAGATCGTGCGAGATTCTTTGTGATCAGTATCCCTGAAGTGATGACTACACTCAGGGCTATCTCCAACATTCAGGATGTTGAAAATAATGTTTCCAGTCGTGAGTGATACTCAAAAGTTAAAAACTATGTGATTTTGGGTGTATATTACTAATGCATTTTAAGGCTAATGTTCAAACGTTTATAAAAGAAACCATCTGTGGTCAAATTTTCCAAACTAATCTGTCGTTTGCTCAAGCAACTTTCATTCTTCCGATGTCAGACGGCAGGTCATGTGACCCTTTTGCGATCTGGGTTTTTATGGCGTGCCAACGAGACAAAAGTGTTAAAGTCTTTCTCTAATCGGAGTGACAGTGTTTTGTTTTTCTCCTTTAAATTTTAACTTTGATAAGATGATGTATCCATGTTTAGGCCTCTCATAATGATGCCAGATATTATGAAAAATGCTGTGATAATATTTTGCGTCAAGATAAACACTTAGATTTAATTTTATTTGCCTTTAAATATGTCATGCATGATATTGTTGATAAATTATCTATAATTCACAATCTTGGAATCAAGACTGTTTTAGAACCTTTTTAAAATAAACTCAATTGACCCAGTAAGAAGAATCGAGTCAGGACAATATTCCAGCTGTTTTTGAGTGACTTGGTGCGCCATAGCTACTCCGATGTCAATTAACTTTGCCGCCCAGCCAAGGGGGTGAAAACACATGACGTCGCGTTTACATAGCGGAATTGGTGTCCCTGTAAATGACGGACAATATTTTCAAAGAAAAGACTTGAACTTCGAGGATTTTTACAGATAATAATCTGGAAGTGTCCAGTTGAAAGGTGTGAGGAGTGATTTTCTGATATTCCATTTCGTTTCCATTTTTGAGAAACTTTCCTGTTATCGGAGCGAAAACCGATAACTGCAGGATATGTTGAGTTTAGTTTGTTGTTCGACAACAGGTTCGATACCTACAGTGTATGTATAAAGATTAAAGGGAAAGAAACGTAGGGCCTACTTCCTCTTCAATATTACTAGCAAGGTTAAATTTGTGGAAAGAGGGCAGGGCTTTGATTTTTGAGGGAAATTATGGGGTAAACTAAAAATGATAACGAAGTCGACGCGACTTTTCATGGATGCACGGAACGAACGGCCGCAGACGAGAATATGGTCTAGTTCCTGCTCTCATTGTGTGGACTTTTGATATGTAGGTTGTAGGCACCAGACTAAACTAGACTAGCCAGACCAGTCAAATTGGCAGACAGGCTGTTTTCAAGTTTGTAACAAGCGCGTAAGAAAATTGTATTTTTAGTAAAAATACAATTTTCTTATGCAACAGCGTGCCCACTTGTCTCCTCTGGCCGTCTACATCTGCCACGACCAACCTGACGCCCCGGCCCACTGCTACTTGCTAGTGTACATGGTCTGTCTTTTGCTTCCTATATACTACTAGTACTATCAGAAATCAGAATTTTCTGTGTCATCTTTTATACACATAAATTTGTATTACATAATCATTGTTTCGACGCGCACACCAGCCTAGCATCACAGTGGCATGGATGGAGTCAACTTGTCTCGGACTCGGAGTCGAGTTTTCTTTGGAGTTGAGCTGTCTCGAAGTCGAGTTGTCTTTGCGGTCGAGTTGTCTCGAGTCGAGTTGTCTCGAGTCGAGTTGTCTCGAGTCAAGTTGTCTCTCGGTCGACTTGTCTGACGTTCTACCCAATACTATGCTGCTAGCTAGTACTCAGAGCTACCAAGTCTCATGCATTGTGCGTGAGACTCACGCATTAGGGTCCGTCTCACGGTCTCACGCATGACACCCATATTTCTCACGCATCGGGACCCGACAAGGAAAAAATAAAAAGTAGCATTATTTGCATTGTTTCCCTTTTGTTTTTCAAAATAAATTGAGAAAAAGGTCATTTAAGTATGCACCAGATCGCACCATTAAGAGCTAAAAATTGAAAAAGCTCCCTACCATGGGAGTGGGGACACCCCCTCCCCCCACTTGGTTGTTCTGCTCCCTCACTTTCGCGCCTGTGCGCGCGCTGAGACGCCGCGTCATGAAAATCTCACTCATGAAAAAATTTTGAACTTGGCATCTCTGAGTACTACTAGTACTACTAGGGCCTAGGCCTATTGTGTAGCATGGAGGAATGGTTTTACTTTGCAAATTTTTGCAATGATCAGAGCACTGGGTCTTGGGACAACTCGACTTGACTCGAGACCATAGCTCCTTAGGTCCATCTATGTTGATCAAGGGTTACGAACTTATGATCATCGCAAATAGTTGAGATTCAGGTCATTACAAATAAATCCAAATGTAAATTCTGTTCTACAATGGGGTACATACAACTTTACAAGCACAACACTGAATCTTGACAGGAAAGTAAGTAAGATTGGATCTTCATGCCATCCTAATTCAGAACAAATTACCGGTAATATTTATTTTTTTCTCTCTTATGACTAATTTTGATACTAGGAGAAGAACATTTACTGAATTCCCTCCGGCAAGAGATCGCTGACGACACCTCCCAAGTCCAGGATGACTTTGGTAAGATCAACTTCCAGCCTAGGAAGGAATTTTCCTTCCACACACACCGAAAATGGGATTTACATTACTCTTAGTCTTACTGTTACAAGGATATTTTGATGAGTTTGCAGCTGTCGGGAGTTGAGGACAGATGGAATTAATCATGGAACGAACATGGATTTTACATCATACAAAGAAGTATTTATCTGGCACACAGGTCTGACTAAACTGTCTGACAATCATCATCTAAAATGTCTTGTGTGCGTGCCTTCATGGCTTCTGACTGCCAAACGAACAAAGATAATTAACTATTAGGAACACCACCAACATAGGGCTGGATAGCTCAGTTGGTAAAGCTCCTGTACAGTATTTAGGAGGTTGCCGGTTCAAATCCTGCTCCTCTCAATTTCTCTTTGTATATATACCACAGTTTACCACACATGATTTTTCCTCTGGTACATGTAATATGTGGTAACTGCTCTTGTCTCGAGGATAGGTGCAGAGGGTTAGGGTTAAGCCCTACTAAATTTGGACCCTGCTTAAAACACCAAGAAGGCACTTTTGGTTCAAGTCATATTTTCACACATGTTATGTATCATATACATGTACATGTAATTTGTTTTGCTCATTACAGCTGTACAGATCCGTGTTCCACTGGAACGGTACCACATAGCCACTGTCAACCCAGCATGGTGTCAGAAACATAGAGGTCAATCTGCGACCCCTGATTGGCTCCCGTTGGCTCATTTGCATACTAGTTCCCTTTCCAATGATAGGGGGCCATCTGACAAAGAAAATGCCTCCCTTGAAACATGTGATGTCACAGAAGCCATTGAGATGACCATCAGGTTAGATTTCCTTCACTTTTAGATTCTGCCACAAACTGCTCATCATCAGCCAAAATAATGACCTGAAATTTATAAAATGCAAGGAGTTAGGAGGGCCCGGCACTTTTTACAAATGTATTACTTGTATTGACTTTTATATTCTAGGTGATGAAAACTACAACTAATACAAGTAATGAACTGCTGCAAACTGCTCATCAGCCAAAATAATGAACTGAAATTTATAAAAAAATGCTTGGAGTTAGGATGGCCGGGCACTTTTTTTATCCTATGATCTTTCTCAAAACTACAGCTGTAAGAGTGTAGAAAATGTTTATAATTGGTGGAAAATTATTTGTGAAAGTGATGGGATTTTGTATTGCAAAATGACAAACATAATAGATACAGAGATGAGATTTCTCAGAATTTTGAAATTTCAGATTTTTTTGTTTGGATTTCAGATTTTTTTTCCTCATCACAGGTTGTGTACAAAAGTATAGGAGATTTTCAGAGTTCAGATTTTTATGCCACGTACCTGTCAGTTGTTTTCAGATATTTCTATCATTGGTCAATCTCCTTCCTGTAGATAAAACTTGAGGTTTGCAATTTGGCTAGAAAATTTTCAGGTAACTTGGATTGTACTCTAAACAGACACATTTTTGTTTGGCCTAAGATACATATTTGAATAATTTGATATGTGTGCGCAGATAAAAAATAATTAGGACAAAATAATGTGAAAATGTGATTTAAAAAAACTTAAAAAGAAAGAAAATTGGCTGAAAAAAGGTGCAATGATAAGACTAGAAAATGGGTCATGGTGTCTGATGTACAAAACAAAATATGGTAAAAATAGAAGCTGTTTTGGGTACATATGTATCACTTGATTTGGTTTTTGTTTTGTTGTTTGTTCTAAGTGAGCAGGACAATGAATTTGCTGAACTGATCCATGCATTGGCAGACAAGCTACCAGCCACAGGTAAGCCTACAGTCAAATATATAGGGCCTGTTTATTTCAGGAATGCAATTAGTGCTTCAGCACTTACATGTAAAAGCTGCTCAGGATCACATTTTAGTGTATCCTTCCTGCCCGTATGCATTTGTGACAGTAAATGACAATCGGAGAAATAAAACATGAAAAGGTGATCCGTCCGGTGGCTAAAATCCCTATCTTCTCTCTGATGCATACAGGGCACTATTTAGACGTCATATGGCTAGCAACAGACACAACTGATGCTCTTATCAATGATCACATCTCTCTGTATGGAGCGCTGCAGAGACTGTGTTCATGGCACGGTGCTCATCTCACTGTAGTCCTGCAAGATTCAAACTCCATAGGACCAGATTATGACATGTATGATGGCTGCCTGTCTGCATGGGTCAACCATCTTCATGGGAGATTGGTCGGGGATGAGCAATCGGTCATGGAGGTGCTCGGTCAAGATACAGCGTGGCGTGGTGAAGTAGTTCTTGCTGATGGAAAGGTATAATAGACCAACTACGGGAAAATTCATGGGAAGTTGAACATTTTTGTTTTTATGATTATTGATTCTCATTTTAGGTTTATTTAGGGTTATTACATTCAAGGTAGTAAACATCATACTTTGGTGAGAAGCCAAAACAGAAATGTTCACAGATTATAACTTATACGTATAACTAACAGGAAGATGGTGGTGGTAGAAACATACCGTTAACATTTTTCCGCCTGAAAATCTTTTTGATGTTTTAAAAGATAAAAAAATAAAAGAGAAAAGACTTAAGAAATACTGTGGCCGTTTTTTACTGTTTTCTCAAAAAGTGGGCACTGTATGGGACCGACATTTTCACAGATGACTGTTACTGTATCTGTCTTGATATTTTTGCCCATGAATCTGTATTTCTTTTACAAAAACCAAAGTGTGAAGTTAAGGAGAGTCTTATTGAGGTTTTTCCTGAAGTGATGTGTTTGAAATGATGTCTTTACAACCCTTTATATTCACTTTTATGAATAATATATATTTTTTTCAGGGCCAAAAATCTCTTTCTCTTCCAGGCTTTGTCCTACGCCCTCATCGGAACGACAGTCCCCAGATCCTCCTCAAGAAGACAGATGCTGCTAGCGTGTGTGCATCTCCAGGTATGAAGACATCAAAATCACAAGCAGCCAGGAAGGTCAGTGCTGTCTCCTCTTGAAAATGATTACAATTTATCCACCTTTTTGTCATTACTCTGCATTCATTCCTCAACTGTGAACCTTTGATCATCTACAGATTGTGACCTTTTCAAGACAACTTGAAGTGGTTTGCACCGTTTGTCGAGCAAGTGTTCCCAGTGCCTTCTTATCACCGGTAACCCTGTCACTGTATCCTTTCTAAACTAGGGGGAAAAGGTCTCTCCATGGTGACTGGTGCCCTGCTTTTGTAACCAATGTCAGCAATGTAGGAAACTACGGTAGCACTCCCGCTATCTCAACTGCACATTTCTTGAATGGATAGAAGATGCATTCATACTAGCATCAAGCAAGTTGACTTGGCTATATCCCGTGGGCATGGCTTGGGAGTCAACACCTTCATGCTTCAGCTTGTAGAGTGCTAAGTTGCGGTCCTGGGGCCTTTCCCAAACCCTGGGTTCGACTCAGGCTCCAGCTCCAGCTCCATGTCGTGAATCCATTCTAAAATAACGAGCATCAAAATAGAGACTTTTGGCTGCAGTTCGGAAGTAGATTCTCTGGTTTGAAAAAGAAAACAGAGCTTCAGCTTTAATGAAAAACCACAACCTATATTTTCAGCATATGGATGACAGAGACAAAGCCGGAGCCTGAGCCGAGCTTTGAGAAAGGCCTCTTGAACATTTAGACACATGAACCTTGACCCCCTGATCCAGACAGCATTTATCAGGCGTCAGACTGCCTAGATCCAAGCACTTCTTGAGCTGGCTCTCGGAGGTTGGGCAGACCAACGATGCAGCGGTGATCATGAGGCTTCGATGTCGGACACTCGTACTGGGCACTCACAGTACAAGATCTTTGAGCACCAAAGCATGGAAGGACCACATTAAGAACAACTCAGCTGCAAGCGATTTGACAGGTAAGATCAGAGGCCAATTTCATAGAGCTGCTTAAGCACCAAAATTTGCTTAAGCACCAAAACTTTGGTACATGTAAATAAAATCAGCATGCCAGCCAAAACTCCTTGTGAATGTTATGCTCAGCAAACAATGGTTGAATACAAGTCAAAAGCAGTAAACATCATCACATGAACATTTGGTAGGTAATCCTGTTTGATCAAGGAAGACTTTTCATGCTTAAGCAAATTGTGTGCTTAAGCAGCTCCATGACATTGGCCCCTTGTGGAGGCATCTGTAGCTGAGATTTCAGTAACTTGCCTTGGGGGATTTCACTGGGCAGAGGCTTGTTGGTCAACAAAGTCAACCAACTGAGAGGAAGTTCTTTCAGGCTGTTGCACTTGACTTTGAATGAGTGAAGTAGCCGTCATCTCACCAACTGAGCTATCAGTGCTATGATGGTGGCGTCCCACTAACTTAGGGCTTGAAAGCTCAGTTGGTAGAGCACCTGTACATGTTTTTCAGGATGTTGCCGGTTCAAATCCCGCTCTAGTTTTCCTTTGTTTACCTTTGTTTACCTTTAAATGACTTATAATTCAGTCAGTTTTCCTCATGGTTATTTGATGGTTATTATATTACCGAATCAGACTGAACGATCTGAATAATGTAATTGTTTCTTTATTTTTCGCGAATTCATCTTCAGTGCCTGATCTACATTTGCGGGAAACGCAAGAATTCTTCTATCTCCTTGTACACCGCAATCCAGGCCCCAGTCAAGAGGTTATCGCCCAAGTCATGTACTCGCCCCAGGAAATGACTGGAGAGGTGCACGCACAGCTGTCAGAGTACCAACAGTCACTCACATTTGATGGTCAGTTTTTGTCCCGTGGCTGATTTCACAAAACTTCAACGTAACTTACGCAACATTTTCCTGCCTTTGGTTGCACAAGTTATGCCCGTTTCCGAGACTTATGCAACATTTGTATGTTGCGTAAGTTACGCAACATTTCATGAAATTACCTGCAGCCCATAGTACTCATTTGAATCAAAGAGGTTTGAGTCCAGATTATGTCATATTGTCAAAGCCCTTGCACCATTGCATAATGATCTCCTAACTACAGCTAGACTCTTAAATATTTCAAAGCAATTTTATGACGCCAACCTTTTTTTTGAGTACCGGTAACTACATTTTGCTCCACTGAATTTTGAAATTTGTTGAATTAAAACTTGTGTTTTCCAATTTGTTGTAATTTGTGGTAATCCATTTAAATGGCATGTACAACATGGGTAACGTTGACAGAGCAGCTGCGGTCTGTTCATAATTTGATTTGTCATGGAATAAAAACAAACCTGTGAAATTTTCAGCTCAATTGATCATTGGAAACAGTAGAAAACACTGAAAACCCGTTGCAGTTGTTACGCCAAATTGTGTGGAAATAGCTGTCTCATTTTTGATCTTCCGAAGATCAAATAAAGTTTTGGTGTTTGGTTTTACTATTTTCTGGATAAAAACAGCATTTCAGACAGAACAATTTTCGCAGTATGTTTCTACCATTACCATCTTTATACCCTGTAAGTTATACGTAAATCTGTGAACATTTCTGTTTTGGTTTATTACCAATGTTATATATGCCCTTTAAACTCCAGTAGTTACTATTTGAACTTGTTTACATGTTTATATCTTGTGCACGTTATTTGATTGATGGGAAACAAGATTTGTCTAATTTTGAAACTATAGAATGCCAGAATGTGGACACTGCATTGAATACAGTTGCCTGTCTGGATGGGAGCCAGGTACAGAGACTTCTTGAGACTATCACACTAGCCCAAGCTGAAGCCATCAAGACATTCATTGGTGAGTCTCTTCTTAACTTTAAGAACTAATGCAAAAATTAAAGTTGGGTCAGAATTAACGGCTATGGCTGTTGCTAAGCGTGTAGCTATGTGTGGTCTATGCTTCATCAGTACAGATACACTTATGCAAAAATTAAACTTGGGTCAGAATTAAAGGCAATATCATACTTTGGGTTTTGTCAAAGAAATGCACATTCATGGGCAAAAATATCAAGGAAGATACATTAACAGTAATCTGTGAAAATTCCAGTCCCATACAGTGCCCACTTTTTGAGAAAACAGTGAAAAACACCCACAGTATTTTAAAAATCTTTTCATTGTAACTTTTTATCTTTAAAAGATCAAAATTGTTTTGGGTCATTAGTTTTACTCTTTTCTGGATAGATACAGCATTTCAGGCAACAAAAATTAACGATATGTTTCTACCATCACCATCTTTATACCCTGTAAGTTATAGGTAAATCTGCAAAGATTTCTGTTTCGGTATGCTACCAAAGTATTATCCAATATTCAATTTTTAACGGCTTTGACTGTTGCTATAAAGCATGTACAGACAGGAGAGTGCTGTTGCTAGATCATTGCCAGTCTTACAAACGATTATTATTATTATTATTTCTTTGTCATTTTGTCAAAAAGAGGAAAGGAGGCAGGAAGGCAGGGAACCAGCCATCACCCTTGCAGAGTTGCAGCTACTGATGGGAACCGTTTATTCCAGCGTCATGGCTGAGATAGATGAAATGTCACAGATGGCAGATGTGAATGATGGTGTACATGTACATACAGAGGATGACTTGGGAAGCAGAAACATTGTTTCAGGTAAGAAAGAGATGACTTAAGACAGGGAGGTTTGAACCTATTCACCCACGGATGTTTCTTAATGGACAAATTCCTGGCTATGTACATTTATGTTTAACTGCCGCTGATGTCTTTACAGGTCACTACCAGCAACATGACATCGCGTGACACTGATCACCTGTTTTTCCCTTCTGATGTTGTGATAGATTGTTTTGTTTCTTATTTGATATTAAGAATAAACCCTTGCTATAATTATGTGTTATTACTTTGAACATTGACAGACGGTTTAAACAGATGATTGTTGAGATGACTCTAATCTGTGTGAAATAAATTAGTTATTCCATGGTATGATGTAAAATCTTCATTCGTTGATCATTATTCCATCCATCTTTGCCTTCCGACGGCTGAACTCATCACAAATTGGTGGCAGCAGTGGGATTGTTGCATTTCATCCATCCTTGCGTTCCGTCGGCCGAACTCATCACAAATTGGTAGCAGCGGTGATATTGTTTTATTCCATCCGCCTCGCCTTCCGACGGCCGAACTCATCACAAATTGGTGCCAGCGGTGGGATTGTTTTATTCCATCCGTCCTCGTCTTCCGACGAACAAATTCATCACAATATCGTATTTTCAACATTTTGTTTTCTCCAGAATCCGATCTGAGTCCGTCAAGTTGGATGCAGCGGTTGGCCCTGCAGAATCACGAGGCACTAGAGAGAAAGATCAAACGCTTCAAGTCAGGGGATATGATGCTGGCTGGAATGCCAGTACCGGCACCAGCTGATAACAGTGAGTATTACAATCAAGAATAGGGCTCCGCACTCGTGGCGTCACATTCGGACGTTTGGACAAACAAGTCGTACCATTACATCATGGAATTAGAAAATGGCGTCAGCTCAACCATTCATGAAAATACATCTCACGTTGTGCAGACACATTTTATCATGTGGTTGTGTTCGTTTTATGTCGCTATTATATGTCCCATAGCAGCGACATTGTCCGAACATCCAGGTAACTATAGCTATCGATACAAAGGGCATATTTTATAAATGGCTCGAGCGCGGAGCCCTGTTAGAAGCAAAGAAGCAAGAGTTACATGTTCACTGGTGTCTAGAATAATCCTGACAGATTGAAGCAGCTTCTGTATTAGTGTTGGTTTGAATCTTCCTAGTTCATTTCCTTTTTTTCCTCAGCCATTACACTAACAGCAGATGAGTTCCTAAAGCATTTCCAGGCCAGCGGTCTGCCGACCACGGAGGATCTCTCTCCGGTCTCCACAGCAACTGCAGACAGACCCGGTGGGGGTACTTTACGGAACATCTGTCCCAGCCTGGCCTGGAGCGACCTCAAGAAGGCCACCTTTCAGGAGGCGCAGAAGTACACCTTCCCGGGAATTCAGTAAGTTACGGGATGATTTGGAACATCTTACTAATTTCTTGTTGATGTGTCACCATATTTGGGAGCTCAGCAGTTGTTTAGTAGATGCCGCTGTTATCACTAAATTTGATGAGCCTATCATCCAAAGAATTTTTAAAATGAAAAATTTGCAACTAAAATATAGGAAAAACTGAGGGATGTTGCGAGATTAATGACATTGGCACTATTTATGTCTTTTCACAATTTCCATTGAGAGAGCATGTTTTCAGCAAAAAATTTAGCAATTTGTTATTCTTGTGTCCACATAACAAATTTTTTTTGCAGCTAGCTTGCACTATTTATCCCTGATTTGCTAAATTGTCAAATTCATTTTCTATCAGGTACTGCTTAGACTCGGGGCGAAGCCAGCAGATTGACCGGCATTTCTCCAAGATGCAGCAGCGCTACATCCGCTACGAGACGGCATCAACCTGCTCCTCTGAGCAGGCTGCATCACCTGCAACCCTGACACTCCCACAGGCAGCCTCAGCCACCGATCCCACTCCTGCAACCAGGAAAGCCAGAGGCCAAGGTCGCAAAGACGGTCAGGGCTCTTGGGGCCATAGGTCGGACGAAAGAGGGCAGCAGCAGAGGCCAGCTGTGAGAGCTCAGCGGTCAGTGGAGAGAGCACAGAGGGTCTTGAAGGGACAGAGGTCAGCAGAGAAACGACGGAGGATTTCGCTGGAAAGAGGTCACAAGTTCAGCCCTGGGAAAAGACTTGCTAGCGGTACCAAGAGGAAGGTTGATGAGGCTCCCGTGACACTGCCGCAGAAAAGGTACATAGTTTGCTTGATTCTTTCCTGCAGAATTCCTTTTTTGACCAGTTTAAAGGGCACCAAGTAATCAACAGTTTTTATAGAGCGCATGACATATTGCGGGGCAAGTCTCTATGTGCTTACACTATTATTATCCCTGGTCGTCGGGCCCATTTACATTCCTGAAACAATCTCAGCTCCCTGGAAGTATACAGCCTCGTGCTACCATAATAGGGTAGCTCAGTTGGTAAGAGCACCGGTACGGTGTTCCAGAGGTTGCTGGTTCGAATCCTGCTCCAGTCTATTTTTCATTGTTCACTTTAAAAAAATGATATTTACACCCTCAGACTAGCACTGCCAACAAGAACGTCACCGCGTAAGCGAGTTATGGTAGAAGAGAAGCCAGATAGAAAGCCCCTTGCTGCAAAGACGTCCGAGGATGACCAGAAAGCAGCGACATCTATGTCCAGCTCAAAGCCAAGAAAGCTGTCCAACTCAGAGAAAACAAGGATGGTAGGAATGATTTGTGCCCTTCATTCAAGTTTGACTTCTCTCCCAAATTTGTCATTAATGAAATTGATAGTTACCAAAATAAACCACATAGGGAACAGAAAGTCAGTAGACATGGTAGAGGGTTTATGGAATTTGATCTGGATGAAATCAATTCCCAAATTGCTAATGATGTTAAAGGTACTATCATACTTTGGTAGCATACCAAAACATAAGTCTTCACAGATTTACTTTTAACCTACAGGGTATAAAGATGGTAATGGTAAAAACATTCCTGACTTAAATCCTGTATTTATCCCCAAAAGATTAAACCAATAACCAAAAATAATTTTGATCTAAGATCAAAAATAACGGTGAAAAGATTTTAAAATACTGTGGACATTTTTACTGTTTTCTAAAAAAGTGGGCACCGTATGGGACTGAAAACTGAAAACAGATAACTGTTACTGCATCTTCCTTGACATTTTTGCCCATGAATCTACATTTCTTTCACAAAACCAAAGTATGAGATTACCTTTAAGGACAATCATAAAAAGCATTGTGTCATTTGTTCATTTACTTAGAAACTGCGACAGGTCGTCAAAGAAACAATTTTGAGCCGAGGGATTACCAAGGAAAATGCCTGCTACAAAGCCTGCACTGAACGACTGTATAGAATGGCAGAGCTGTATGTCAAGGTATGGGATTACATGTATATGTATCTTTTAAAGATCAAAAATAAAAGAGAAAAGACTTAAGAAATACTGTGGGCGTTTTTCTCTGTATTCTCAAAAAGTCGGCACCGTATGGGACTGAAATTTTCACAGATGATGGTTAATGTATCTTTGACTATCTTCTTTGATATTTTTGCCCATGAATCTGTATTTCTTTGACAAAAACCAAAGTATGATACTACCTTTAATAGAGAAAGTGTCTGACAATTTTTGATGATTTTTGTTTTCCTCAGGACTTGAAGTCATCCAGGGGCCTGAATGAAGAGATGAGGAATATTGCAGAGGCTAATGCGGATTTTGTGGTGCAGTTTGAGCAGAACAGAATTAAGAATTCTTGACACATTGGCATGATTTAATAGGCAAATATCAAAATTATGGAAACCACTGGGATATAAACAGATTGAGCTGTACATTTTCCATACCATTTGTTCTGTTATAGAATCATATTACAAGTTTTATTAAGTGTCCAAATCTATCAACATTTGATTCTTTGAAAAGTGAACAAAGAAAAATTGAGAGGAACGAGACTTAACGAACAAAGATAATTGACTAGTATAAAGGACATCACCAACATAGGGCTGGATAGCTCAATTGGTAAGAGCGTTGGTACAGTATTCCGGCGGTCGCTGGTTCGAATCCCACTCCAGTCACTCCAGAAATGATATTGCACATGTTTTCATTCACTTTTCCAGTTTCATTTTGAAGAAGTGTTTTTCTTTTCCTTTGAGATTTGGTGGGTTATACAAACCCAAAACTATGCAAGTTTAAAAAGGGCACATTGGTCACATTTAAATATCATGTTTAAACTTTGTATGTTATTTTTGTACTTTAAAAATTTAAAGTTCAGAATTTGAAAATTTCTAATACAGTTTGTCTACCAGTATATCCCTTGTTTTAAATTGTCTGTTGAAGATGTCATTATGCCAATGCTGCAATAAGCACACTAATAAAACACCATTGGCTTTCAACTTGGCACAATCTGTGTCCTCTCAATTTCTTAGGGGCTAAGTATAGCAATATAGAAAAATAGGGCATGGTTATCCTCTGGTTTAATATCTTTTAATACAATGCTTGGAGTTAGGAAGGCCTGATGCATTTCAATCCTAGCAAGATCTTTATCAAAGGCTCACATTAGCCTTCGTTAAAGATCCTGCTAGTATCAAAACCAGTCAGGCCCTCCTAACTCCAAGCATTTGATAAATTTTGGCTGATGAGCAGTTTGCAGCAGTTAATTACTTGTCATTGAAAAGTGAACAAAGAAAATTTGACTGGAGCAGGATTCGAACCAGCGACGTGAATACCGTACAGGTGCTCTACCAACTGAGCCATCCAGTTAAATTATTGGTCTCTTTTAATTCAGACCTGTGCATTTTGTGTATGGCACTGTGGACTAGACATAGCATAGGTCAAAAGGAGGTTGCTCGTAGAACTTTGCACAGATGACTTTACTCATTTGTTTGCTTTGGAGCTTTCCAGTGGAACTTGGTCCCGTATCATAAGAAAGCACACATAATTATAAACAAAACATGATATCATACTAGGCTCTACTTACCTTTCCTTCAGGTGAACTCCGCAAAAACCACAAGCTTTGTATTCCTGTCCTTGTTTCACTCAACATGATTAATAGAAACAAACAAACAACTTCTTTTTTTGAAAAGAGACATTTCAAAACACTGCAATTTTATTTTCCCTGACACCAACTGATAAAATACATGTGAGTACATTTTTTACAAAATAATTTGACAAACGTATCAATAATTCCTCACTCTGAACTAATTTTTTTCCCCTCAAAAAACAAACAAATTTCTCAATCATCTCTTGGGTTCAGAACATTTGCGTATATATATATATATAAAATAAAATTATACTTTTTTTTTACACTCCTTAAAACGTATCTTAATAAAAAAAGAAAGAAATCCAAATTAAGATCAAATTCTCCTGACTTATTATTTTTTAGGGCATTGGTCATTGAAATTATAAGAAAAACTGTTCATATTTAAAAAAAAAAAAAAAAAAAAAAAAAAAACCCATACTGAAGGTATTGAAACTTACAAATGAAACAACTTAAAGGAAGTCCAATTGAAAGTAAACCAATAATTCAACTACAAGAAACTTGTCATGTCAACCAGGAACCCTCATACATTATAAAAATTTCACATGGTTTGAGGGTGGGCAGTCAATTCTAGTTCCCGAGGTGCTAGAAGTTGTCAAACTTTAGTTCCACAGGCTTTGCCTCGGGAACTAGTTTGTCAACTTGCAACACCAAGGGAAGCTAGAATCGACTGTCCACCCGAAATAAACCATGTGATATCTGTTTTACTATACATGTACCTCATAAATATTCACAATATCGTTGAGATCGGTGTCAGTATTAAAGTGTATCAAAAAGTTTGTGTTCATGAGCCGCCATTAACTTCATGTAGCCCGAGGTTCACACGCGCGCACGCTGCAAGTTTTCCAAGGATGCGCAGTTAGATGTTACATGCGCAGCGAGTGAGATGTTACATGTGTAACAGTTCCTTCAGAGATTCCCTGGCCTACTCGCTGGTGATCAGCAAATAATTATATCCACTGGCACGTGATGGTGAGTTGACCAATTGGGATTCGGCTATAGGTCATGAATATTTATGAGGTATAGTAATACCTGCTCACATCCCACACTACCTAGTACCCTGCATCCTTATACAATGTTGGGCCAGTAATTCCATACAAACATATGGTGCCAGACTGAGCCCAACAGTTTTGAGTCCCTCAAAATCCTGCCAGTTGATTTTTAGAAAATTAGTTACATTTAGAGGGTTACCACTGAGGAGTGGGTAACCAGTTATAAACTCTGTGAATAACCAGTTAACATTTGTCAGGTTGAACATAACAGCCAATATGTCTTCATCCCAATAATGTCCATGCACTGTCAGGACGAAATAGTCCTTATTAAAATACTAAAGCATAATCTTCCTGACGCATAAATTAAAATTCTAAAAATAGAAGTATACCTTAAAGAGTCTTTTTGTAGGATCAGGGGTCGATTTCACAAAGCCCTGCGATCGATCGTAACTCGAGTTACAAAGGATTACTCATCGTATCCTACTTATCCTACGTAGAGTTTTGATACATCACAAGTCCTACGATTGATAGTAAGTTACGATGAGTTTGGTGAAATCGATCCCTTATCACATACTTGTACATTAGGAAAACAATGTTGGTTCAAAATCAATACACAAATGTCTATCATATATTACTTCAAATAGACATTTGTTTAAATCAAAATGTTTTTGTATCTAACAGCAAATGTGAGTGCATTGCAGCCCTATGAACAAAGAATGTGTAAGCAAATGAAATGTAAAGGCATTATCACACTATGATAAAAAACTCGCAATTTCTTTCAAAGTTTCAAGTTTTTCTCATGTTTGAAAAATTTTACAAAAGTGTCATCGTGTGAAAGGACACCAATGCATGAGAGTGACCGATGTACCTCGTGAATCCTTGAGAAATTTCTCAAATATGAGAAAAACTTGCAAGCCTTGCGAGTTTTTTTAGCATCACTTGAAAAGGCCTTATTACAGCATGGAAGACGGATACACATTGCCTAGTGTGCTTTAATTTGATTGATAAAAACATGGTTCATAATCCATTAAGGTCCATTACCGTATTCTGTGCTGTCAAAGACAAAGTCTTCATTACATAAATACAATCATGAAACAGCGACAGAATTCAAGTACTCGAGACATGGGTACTATTAAACCTTATTAAATAAATGTAACTCATGAAACAGCAGTCGGGTAACAGTAAATCTCTATTATTACATTATATTATGGGAAGGAACATATTTGGCAGCTTCAACCCCCCCCCCCCCCCCAAAAAAAAAATATAAAAAAATTCAATAAACCACACACTGTGAGCACCAACTTCGACGGTGTGCATAGAAGATATCACACTTGAGACTTCACAAAATATGCAAATATTGAACTTCACAGAGGTAACGGCATGACAAGGTATATGCCCAGAAAAAAAATCCCATCTGGGGCCAATTCCAAAGTCCTGCTTAGCAGCACCAACAATTTCTGTCTTCATGAAAACACGATTAACACCCAAATGTCCATGTGTTGTGTATCACTTGTGATTGTTCTTTGGCTGTAGTTTGCTGGCCATAAATATCAAATGGAATTTTTAATGGTGGTTTGTTTTATTGAGCAAGACATTTTGTGCTTTGTGCTAAGTTTGTTTTTTTGGTGCTTAACAAAGCTCCATTAAAAATTGGCCCCAGGTGCCATCCCATGAAGAATCAAATTGGAGCCCGTACCATACTCTGCTGCTAACTGTTATAAGGCTTATTGGTATGTTTTGTTGTTGTTGCTGTTGTTGTTGCTTAAGATCAGGCATTTTGCATACTTTGCCTTCTCCCCCACCCTCAGGGAGTGTTGAGGGTGGGGGTGGGTCAGCATTATTCAAAGCTAAGGCCTTCCATACTGTGCTTGATGTCCTCCATACTCCTGTTGACCTGACAGGCTAGGTCCTTCATCTCTTGGTTGATTGACTGAATGACCCATTCCATGGCGTCCCGACCCTGAAAGATAAAAAAAAAAAAAAAAAAATTTAATTTCAGGCGTTCATTTCAATAAAAATGAGCAGAGCTGCAAATGGCTGTTCCTTAAATCAACGTAGAAAATTAAGGAGAGTGATTTGCTCTCGCTAACAAAAATCAAGTTTGAGCTGCAATTCCAACTCCTTAGATCAACATAGGGCCTACTCATACTTTGCTCTCGCAAAACCAAGTTTTCGTATGTATCCAAAAAAGAGAACATGCCAAATGTTGCTTGTCCTGTTGAAAAAGATTATAAAAAATATGTAACTATTTTTGTATTTTTCGCAAAGGGGTAAATGTCAGCTGGAAAATTTATGTGATTTTTGACAAAAGGCAGCTCTCCTTAAATTGTTAAGGAGATCTTATTTTTCGCTGTCCTTGAAAAACATTAAGGAGAGTGGAGGAGAGTGATCACTCTCACTCTCCTTAAAAATCAAGGCCTAGTTATACAGTGGCAGGCATTGTTCACTGCAAAACTTTCTTTCACAAACAGTGAAAAGGAAGGTGAACATGGTCGCATGTACACGAACGTTCCTAGATCGGCTAGATGAATGGACAAAACCATCTGGTAAGGATACAATGTTGAATGTTGATTTGACTTTTTGTAAACACAAGTAAATATTTGTAATTTAACACCCCATCATTGTTGCTAAAATAAAACAAGTTTCTGTATCTATGAACTGCATGCTGCCCCATCCCCATAAAATGTTCTACTTTCTAAAAAGCAATCATTCAAACTGATGCGGTGATGATGCCCATGTCAAATTGTTGGCAGTTCATTTGCGAGTTAAACAACGATTTGAATGAATATTTTCAATATCAATCAGATATAATGAAAGGAGTCTTATTACAAACCCACATGGACCATTAGGCCGCCCAATCTAACCACATGAAGTGGCATCATTTCCTGGTGTGGTTGAGATTGATGTCACTCAGACTACACATATGAATATGGATAACTTACAGCGGCAGACTTGGATGATATCGTGTTGGTGACCATTGATTCTAGATGGCTACCGAGTCTGAAGCCATTGACTGTAACTACTGCTTCCTGGGTTAATAAAGTCCTGTGTGCAAATTGATCAAAGAAATCCAAATTAGCAATCACATTATGAGTAATCTAGACATACAAACACAACTATCAGACTGTATTTCCTTTTAATATGCACATTGGAAAGCAGGGGTTCATTTGCCTTCTCGGAGCTGCAAGCTTCACTGCACAATCATGGAGAAACAAGTCTCTTATGTTGAAGTGAGACTAATTGTCTCTTTACAGTACAAATACATGTACAATAATTTATGATTGGAAGGAATACAGTCTAATAGTTTAGAGAATAATTTAGGGAATAGTTTAGAGAATAGTTTACAGAACAGTTTGCAGAATAGTATACAGAATAGTTTGCAGAACAGTTTACATAACAGTTTACAGAACAGTTTGCAGAATAGTATACAGAATAGTTTGCAGAACAGTTTACATAACAGTTTACAGAACAGTTTGCAGAACAGTTTGCAGAACAGTTTACATAATATTTTACAGAACAGTTTGCAGAATAGTTTGCAGAATAGTTTACAGCAAGGCATCCTCCCTTCCTACATGGTTCCCCCCAAGTTCAATGAGAGTTTACTTAAGCTATCATGTAATAGCGTAATCTTCCACTGATCACTGTGTACACAATTACACCTAACAAAGGAAAACTTTTTTCATAAAAGTATATTCTTTGACTACAAAATTATGTGTCTTAGTTTTTTCAGATAATTTGTTTTTCAGACCGAGTATATGCAATTGATACACATAATTATCATGAGAAATACAAATGACTGTGATGTATTACTTACGCATCAGAGATGGTCGGATGTGGTGTATATACAAGTTCTTCGTCAATTGATACATAGCTATTGAGTGTTATCTGAGGAGAAGAAGAACATGCCAAACGTTTATACTTTCATAATATTGCAATCCAAGAGTGACAGCAACATTTTAAGAAGTCAAACCCAGAAAAACCTGTTAGCAAGTTGTTAAACTAAGCAAGACAAACATTCTTCTTGGAGTCTGAATACTGTCTGGTTCAGTGACTTGAGTATCAGGACATACGTACATTCACAATCCGATCCACATTAAGTTAAACATACTTACATTTTTGGATTTGAGTCTTAGTACTTTTTCTCGTGCGTCTACTAACGAGTGTTCACTTGCATAGCAGGTGGGGTTCAATCCAAGGAACTGATGATAAATGAGAAGATGTTAGCAACAAGTTAGGGGACTGATGATGAATCTGGCTCAATAAAAATACAAGTTTAACACTTTGTACACAGGCAAGGATGTCACTTCATTGCCAACGGATGCATGTGATTGAAATACCAGCTGGGGCGAGTATATTTCATAGGGCTATATTAAAATTACTAGAGCGCTAGCTCTGCATTCTCCGTGCGTAGACGCCTTGAAGCCATCATGGGCACAGTCATTTTGAATTTGAGTGCATGTCTGTGGAACAAGAAAACTTTGACTGGAATGCCTGTCGAAGAATGTACTCTACATGTATATGCAATGCGCAAGTACGTGCGAACGGTACCGGAAACGTGTCTGCTTTTGACGATCTGCTTTGCTACCTACATGTACTTTTAGTTCTAACAAGATGTTAAACTTAAAGGTAATATCATACTTTGGTTTTTGTCAAAGAAATGCAGATTCAGGGGCAAGAATACCAAGACAGATATAGTAACAGTCATCTGTGAAATTTTCAGTCCCATACAGTGCCCACTTTTTGAGAAAACAGTGAAACATGCGCACAGTATTTTAAAATCTTTTCACAGGAGTTTTGATCTCCCTGAGATCAAAACTGTTTTGGGGTAATTGATTTTACTCTTTTCTGGATAAATACATTTCAGGCAGAAAAATGTTAACGGTATGTTTCTACCACCACCATCTTTGTACCCTGTAAGTTATAGGTGAATCTGTGTTCCAAGGACCTTACCCTAATAGCCCAGCCTGGTAGACCCCATTTGGTTGTGAGTAGTCTGTGGCTATACAGTTTTCCAGTTGGTTCAATTCGTCTCTCCACCACATCAACACCTACTACACTGTTGTTCATAGGATTGGGGTACTTCCTCCATGCAGCCTTTGCAACTGTTTCCCATGGGTGGCTGTAAGAAGATTAGAAAACATTGAAAATTATAAAACTCACAAAACACAAGCATGCTATTAACTGATTGAGCCTTTTATATACATCTTAAAAGTAGCCTTTCAAAATCTAAGTACAAATTTCTTCCATAACAAGTAAAATGGAAAGCTCCAACCAATTTGCTAATTTGCTCAAAATGATAAGCAGATTTGCCATTGAAAAGAAGAAATGTTGCTAAAATGAACAGTTTTAAGGCACAGCCAGTAAGGGGTTTACTAAAAATAAAAAAATATTTTAAAAATACATCAGTTCAGTAGTCATTTTTTGGTGGGGGAGATCTAAACTGTAAACATATCATGTCCATCTCCATATTGTAAAAGTATTTTGATTGGAGTTACATGTAGGAGGAGGGCCTAATGCGTCAGGCCCTCCAAACTCCAAATTTCAAGTCATTATTTTGGCTAATGAGCAGTTTGCTGCGGCGCGGTTTATTAATTATTACAAGAAATGTACAAAGTTGTACGTTTTTGGTACCATTTGAAAGATCGTGGCAAGGTCTGTTGAAGTGGCAATTTATTCGAGTGGGCGTTGCTGAGTATGGTGCCCATGCGCATCAGTTGATTCATGAAAATGCCACATAATGAGATGATCGTGACGCCCTCTTTCGGCCGTTTCATGCCAATTCATGTAAGGGATTTTTCGCTGTGCTCAAGTAATTAAATTAGGCCTAATCCGAGTTTATTTTTTCTTTGAGGAATTTGCCGTCTTTTTGTAGGCCCCTATCGTGATTGTTTCATGAGATTACATTCGAGGGATTGACATTCTTCAGGGTTGTAAAATAAAAGTAACGTTAGGCCGGCTATCTTTCAGGATTTCCTACAAAATGGTCGGCATACATGGCAATTGGCATAGGCCTACCACTACCAGTCATCTGGTCATTCATCATAGGCCTATTGAGTAGGCCCAATAGCCTATTATTGTATTCATTGCTGAATTGCCTACCACACTGCACGCCACTGCGCCGTACTGGTAGTGCCTAGTGCCTTTAGTGGTAACAACCATTGTGACCAACCAAGGACAATTTCTCTTAACAAGTATTACTAGGCCTACTCCCCATGATCGGCCTTGTCTGACAAGTGACATGTCTGATATATAATGACGCTACTACGCCTATTATTAACCATGGAGGTATATACCTCCATGGCATAACCAACGAAGGACACCCGGCTAAATGCCGGTTGACATGCTCAGAAATGCTGACAAGTGACATCAAATAAGATGGGGAAAAAGATCAAAGATCGACATAAACTAAGCCCTAAATACACATTATACTTACTAGAAAACGTGTTCAGAACTCCAGATTTTCATGACTAAAATGCTCTTCTTTGATTCTTTAAATTAAAATAAGTTATCTTCACTTCAGTCCCTCCACAACCACACTCGATAGAGATCACCGGCACATATCACGTTGCGTAAACTCACGCTCATTCGGTTGCGTGAGATACTGGGAAACGGTACGTCACGAATAAAATAGACTGGTGCCTGTATGCTATTATGAGGAAAACACACTCAAAGGTACGGGATTTAATTTCTTTGGCTATTGCGTCAGAGCAACCTCGTTCTCATGCCCAGTGTACACAAGATCACTATCATTGATCTCCATTGATCACTATGCACAAGATAACACGGGCTTATGGGAACGACGTAGTGCCCCAAGTTTCATCACGACTATGCACATCCGCCATAATTATCTAGGCCTAACTTTTCTTTTCTTTTCTTTTTCGTGGGGGCGGGGTGGGTCTGAAATAAACGCGACTGTTTATTTTCATTTTCTCGGAAGTTGTTACCCTAAGGTATCATGAAAACCCCCGATTTTGTTTTACCAGCAGATTTCCAGACTTTGTGTTCACTTGAAGCTAGAAAAAAGACCTAAGTCTGCTGCCGCCAACGTCTCAAAAGTCTCCCATTTACTAAAGATAGATGTTGGATGTGATTTTTTTAGGGCCTGTTTGTTTATAGCGAATCCTGCGGTCCGGATCCCGTTTTAGCGTACCCTGCATAGGACGTGGATCCCAAAATCAGGGATCCTTTGCATTAATCAAACAGGCCCGGCTTAGTGTTAATTAGGTCTATTTAATACTAATTATGCCTATTTTAATACGATATGGTCATAGAGTTTTAAAAAAAGAGTTAAATAAAAAAAACCTGTGGCTACGGTACTACGTGTATATCACCACATAAAAAAATTATATTGTATCATCATTGGTGGCAGGATCAGGGATGTCGTCCCTCAGGCTTCAGTTGCGGAACTTTTTTGAGGGGTTTATAATGAATTCATGTCATTTATTTGAATAATGAATTCTTCATTAACTTATTGATTTCCTTTAAAGCCATTATTCCCTGTATTAACTGCTGCAAACTGCTCATCATCCAAAATGACCTGAAATAAAAATTATATCAAATGCTTAAAGTTAAAGGTAGTATATATATATCATGCTTTGGTAAGAAACCAAAACATAAATGTTCACAGATTTACCTATAACTTACAAGGTTTGAAGATAGTGGTGGTAGAAACATCCGTCAACATTTTTCTGCCTGAAATGGTATCCAGAAATGTGTAAAACAACGACCGAAAATCTTTTTGATCTTTTAAAAGATCAAAAAAAAAAGAGAAAAGACTTAAGAAATACTAGTGGCCGTTTTTCACTGTTTTCTCAAAAAGTGGGCAACGCATGGGACTGAAATTTTCACATATTACTTTTATTGTATCCTCCTTGATATTTGTGCCCACGAATCTGTATTTCTTTGACAAAAACCAAAGTATGATACTATACCTTTAAGAGGCCGGCCTAGCTGGTGCGTTTCGATCCTGAGGATCTTTTTCAAAGGCAGTCAGTCGGAAGAGCCCCTTTGCTTTATCATTATGAATTCTGGTTATTTTTTGCATTTATTATTATTTGAATTATTTGTTATTTATGATTATCTATATTCATTTATATTTATGTAATTCAATTAGTCTGGAGAGCCCCTCAGAATTAATTTCTTTTGGGCAATCCTTCGGGAGCTGCAGATTGGATGTAGTTATTGTATTTGTTTTTTGTCCTGTTCTACTGAACTTGTTAATTATTGTTCTTGTGCGTTGTTACTTGTTCTTCCCGAGAAATTAAATAAATGTAAATACTAAATAGGCCTAGTGCATACAGGAACTTTATCCATCCAAAGCTTAGGAAGCAGACGACATATAAAAGTTATCAAGGCGAACAACTATACCAAAATTGTTCCGCGTAAATAGTCAGAATCCCGCTGTAATGGATGTAGCAGTATGCACGTAGGGATAGGACGTAATTTGGGAACTAGACTTAAAGTTTTTAAATAACATCTGGTAACAGAAACTATGTAACGAAAGTTTTCATTGGTGAATATAGAAGCTTCGGGAAATATTGGCCAATAGGAAACATGTTAGGAACACTTTACGGGATACGTTCCTTGACAACCCGATCGCCTGAAAACAAGATGGCGAAGTGTTTATGCAGACATCGTTAACTTTTTGTGATGCTCTTCGGCAAATATTTTTGATAAGAGTAAGTTGGATATCACTTATCCTTCCCCTTATGAAAGCTAATTTAAGCAGTTACATTTATTTGTAAAATGAAGTCTGTCCTGTAAAATCAAACCACGTTACGGCATCCGGCACTGCCGACTTCGTCGCCGCCGCACCACACTGCGGCGACTGCCAAGGTTTCAGGTCAACTCGGTCCGTAACCAACTCGGTCCGAGTCAACTCGGCCCGTGACCAACTCGGTCCGTAACCAACTCGGTCCATGACCAACTCGGTCCGTAACCAACTCGGTCCGAGGCTAACTCGGTCCGTAACCAACTCGGTCCGTGACCAACTCGGTCCCTGCTATGGGAAAATGCACGCAAAAACAATCATCATTATTATTCATTAATTGATTGATATATTTTAAACATAAAAAGCACGTTTTCATAAGGCATTTGACTTCGTGTATAATTTAATTAATATTTTAATTAAAATTGTATTGTGCCATTTTATCAAATAAATATGGTATCAACATAATAAGACATAATTTATTTCTTCACGGTTTCAGCCACAAGCAAAACATATTATGTTATGATGACATTAAAAAAACATTAATTACCAATGCAAGTAGCCTACATGTTGTACACTGCTGCTGCAAACTGCATGGATTCTTGTTTGTGTACGTTTTCCCATAGGGACCGAGTTGGTCACAGACCGAGTTGGTTACGGACCGAGTTGGTCACGGACCACAGCGAAAAATCCCTTACACGAATTGGCACGAAACGGTCACAAGAGGGCGTCCCGATCATCTCATTATGTGACGTCATCGCACTGACCAAAAATGGAAGTTTTCATGAATGAAACTGACGCGCATGGGCACATACTCAGCGATGCCCACTCTAACCATAGTTACTTCGACAGACCTCGCCACGATCTTTCGAATGGTACCAAAAACATATAAATTTGTACATTTCTTCGACCTTTTGACCATTTTTGGTGGTTTCACCCGACGTTCGAGAACTCACGGACACCGCGATCGTATTTGAACTTTGGTGAGCTGTATTTTTGTTGTCATTTTACCGCGAAACCGCGCCAACGTCTGAGTGTGATTGTTGGGTCATTGAATATTCATATAACGTGTGTTGGGTCTATTGGTTGTGTATGCTGAGAGCGCCACATGAATATGCATAGAATTGCATGGTCAGCCGGAGATGTCGTACGGCCGACTGTTGATCGTTGCGTAGTCGTACACCGCGTGTGTTTGAATAGGCACATCGCGTAATGCGTGCCCCGTACGTGTCTGCAACGGCCCTGCGTGCGTGCGTAACGAGTTGGGCCAGCACATGGTTTCCGTGACGTCACGAGCACGGCCTCGCGCGTTGACCAATCAGCGCGGCGCTTTTTACACATGGCACTGTTTCCATCCGTGTTACAGTGCATATGGGGAATTTTTCGCTGTGCGGACCGAGTTGGCCTCGGACCGAGTTGGCCACGGACCGAGTTGGCCACGGACCGAGTTGGCTTCGGACCGAGTTGGTCTCGGACCGAGTTGGTCACGGACCGAGTTGACTCGGACCGAGTTGGTTACGGACCGAGTTGACTGGCACCCACTGCCAACTGACTAACCAGGCAGTCCTGGCAGTATTTAACTGGCACTGCACACTATGTGTGAATTGGCGAGCTCCACGGCCCCGAGCATAACGTCTGTGAAAACTTTGATTTGAAATGAAATGTAGTTTGGAGACGGTTAAGCATTAATGTGCCTTGGACTGGAAACAGGAACGAAAGGGGCCGGGATGCGACATCAAAATTACACACAGTCACAGTTCAAATATTCATATTGTGCTGGAAATCTTTGCCTTTGGGTGCATTCGTTTAGGAATTAGGCTAACACGGGTCAGCCCTTACTGGGAACGGTCGTGCTATAGGCCTACTGCACAAAACAAGTGAGAGAATGGGGACGAGGTTGACTGGTGTCGACCCGGGTGAGCTAAACGAATGCACCCTTACTGTGCAATTCTAAAAAATAACATTTCGCAGGGGAATTGAAATTGCATGGCTGATTGGCTGGTATGAAATCGTGCAGTTTAAAAAGTTCAGATGTTGCGCTCATCACGGCCATGATGGTGGTAGGCCCTACTCAGTGCCCCCAACAGGAATAAGAAATAAAATGCTTGGCATGCTTGGAATTAATTACGAGAGCCTTTGGCTTTATTAAATATTAGGCCCTAACGTTCCTTCATAATAAATTAAGTAGGCTAGTCTAAACAAACTAGGGCTAAAGTTAGACTTATTTCAAGATCATTATTTATGACATAAGTTCAGGTGTTCAATTAAACTTTGTGTTTGACTTTGAATGCTGCAGCTAACAACTAATGATAGGGCCTAATTAAAGCAAAATTATGAAGAAATAGGCCATTCCCTTTGCCATTGCACTGATTGCAGTATTTATGGCAAGGCTCGGTATAAGAAATTTAACCTCAAAGTCAAAGCATAAAACATATTCAAGTCCACATGCCACAATTTACTATTAAAGGAGTCTAAATAACTTGACTTGCTTTCGCAATAAGTTAATGACATGTAAAAGGTTTTCTCATTCAGGTTTTACTTGTGAACAAAAGCGGCAAAAGTTTTAAAAATCAAACACGATACAGTAATTGATGTAGCAACTTTGTGTCAAATTAATGAAGTAAATCATTACTTTTGCAGATACATGTAAAGTAAAATTCAACAGCATGCCAACAGGCTTGGAGAAGCAGACGGCCCAGCGGGCGACTGACTGCGGGGAAACTCCTGACTATGTCAGCAAAGTCACAGCTCCAAGGAATCCAAAGCTCATCAGAGGGCCTGCAGAAGACATTAAAGTATGTACACACCTGTTGTCTGGATTGAACCAATCTAAGCCACTGATAAATGATCTAGCATAAATGACATCTTGGTGCCAGTTAATACGCTTTTCCAAATTTGGGTGAATTGTGGTAGAATGTTTCTACAATTTAGGCTAAGGTGATATCATATTTAGGGCCACTGATTTTCCGCGATCGCGGAAAACGGACGGAATTCGCGGAATCGGCTCCTTGAAACGGAAACTGGATTTTCAAGATGACAACATAAAATCTTAATTTTCCAGTCATATTTTAGTATACAACATACTGAAAATCGTAGAACTTTGTAATAACTGCAAAAGGCACCCAGAGATATGCAAATAAAAGCGAAAGAAAAGTCCACCTTTTCGGTCGTAAATCGCTGAAACACCGTCGTACTGTAGCGTAGAAAATACACAGCGTACACGGGCAACAGAGCTCACTCAACGGCACACACATCTCGATCGCACGGTGCCTAGTGCCTACACAGCGACCACGCGGTGTGTGCCGTGTGGATTTTCCGCTGTGTAATCGCACGATGCATGGTTTGTTGCGGTCGGAATTAATAGACTTGTCTTGGTCCTTGCAATACTTTAGAAGCGTTTTTTTTTACGTACGTAATCGTGATGGTGTGAATCAGTCGTGTGAGGGCGCACGATGAACAGCGATCGAACATCTTGGATCAAGACTAACATGTACAAAATGGCTGCCCATGCGGTCTGATACGTGAATTCGAAGTCTAAACGACATACGTCAAATGTAGCGAGTGTTTTCGCTGAATTTATACCGGTAATTAGGGATAATATTAAGTGTATTCATTATTTCGTTTGTCCATTCATTTTTCGTTTGATCATTTTGTAATCTGAATGGTGGTCTTTGGAATCAAGTTGTAGCGTTCCTGTGTCTGTTAATTTCAATTTGCGATAGGCCCCTATTCAGTATGGCCTATTATTATTTTTGTTCAGAGCTTACGGTTTTACGGTTTAACCGAGTCATGGTCTCACGGTTTTATCAGTTTTTATTTCTTTCAAAACCGCCCAACCTTACAACAGAATTGAAGCATGAAACTGAGACTCTTTGCTTGTTAATAATTAACCAATGTAATACCCTCTTTAATGCATTTTTATGTGCTGAAAAAAGTGAAACGGAATTTTTTCAGCCTGAAGCGGAATTCAGGATTTTTCAAAACGGAATTTGCCCTTTTCTGAAACGGAAAATCATTGGCCCTACATATTTTGGTTTTTGTCAAAGAAAGGGGCAAAAATATCAAGAAAGATACAGTAAAAGTCATTTGTGAAATTTCCAGTCCCATATGGTGCAGACTTTTTGAGAAAACAGTATATGTATCCTTATCACTGTCATTTCATTGGGATTTTTGTGTTTATTTCACAGCTGACACCATCTTCCTTCATGAAGGAGATGGCACTGACCACACATGAGAAGCTTGCCAACACCCACGACATGCGGATACCACAGGTTATTGAACTCTTGGACATGGGTGACACTACGCATCAGAAGGTACGTCCAAAATGCTGTGCCATTGCTCAGAACTGAGTCCTCTTGTGTTGATTCCTCTTCATCATGGGTCAATTTCACGAAGCCCTGTGATCGTTTGTAACTCAAGTTACGAAAGATAACCCATCGTAGGGGGTCTATCCCACGCAGGGCTTCAATGCATCAAAAGTCCTACGATTGATAGTAAGTTACGATGAGTTTGGTGAAATCAACCCATGGTCTAACATCAGTTGATGTCAGACCCTATCCAAGCCTCCCTATGTGGGTTAAATGTTACTAGCTATTCTCCCTCTCCACAGTTCTCTGTTGTAGATATTGATGAGCCCATGTTCCAGCCTTTCCCGTCAGAGATTGTCTTCCAGCAGTTTGAACCCCATGAAATCTATGAAGTACCCTTGCTCCTCAGGAACAATGATAAAGTGAGTATCCACATAGCAGGCCCCATACCCTTAAACGTAATATCATACTTTGGTTTTTGTCAAAGAAATGCAGATTCATGGGCAAAAATATCAAGGAAGATACAGTAAAAGTCATCTGTGAAATTCCCAGTCCCATATGGTGTCAACTTTTAGAGAAAACAGTGAAAAATGCCCACGGTATTTAAACAAATTTTCTCTGTGATTTTTTATCTTCCGGAGATCGAAATTGTTTTTGGTCATTGGTTTTACTCTTTTCTGGATAAATACAGCATTTCAGGCAGAAAAATGTAAACAATATATGTTTCTACCTTCACCATCTTTATACCCTTAAAGTTTTAGGTAAATCTGGGAAGATTTCAATTTCGGTATGCTACCAAAGTATGATAGATGTACACAAAATATTTTTGCACTTTTGTTTGAGCTACTTGCCCCAATAGTTTGCCCCGTTTCTATATTTTTTTAAGATTGAAGAGTTAAATGTTTCATTCATGAGCTATGAGAAGTATACAGTTCATTGACTTCACTGGTATTGCTTGATGTCTCGCTAGGTCTCGAGGCTGGTCAAAGTGTCCCAGGCTGACTCACCATACTTCAAGATCATCAGCCCACCAGACATTGGGAACAAGGTTGCTCCTGGCATGCCCATCGTCTTCAGAATCCAGTTCATGCCAGCCGAGAAGAAGGTTGTTATTGTTGATTCTTGATAATACATATTCTTGATAATGATTTGCTAGTACATGGAGGAAGGAAAGATATTTACTCATAACACAAATTAAATTGTGCAAGTTGCTCCTGTAGGTTTTATAAATGCAAATTAGGCTTGCCCTTCACAGACACAGGTGAGCACTGCGTACTCAGTGCTTGTTGAGCGCACGTGAAAAAATTCATGCGCTGGCTCGGTTGGGATTCGAACCCATGATTTCCTGCTTACTAGTGCAAATGCCATACCACTAGATCACCAAGCTAGCTGGGGTCAGTG
The DNA here is from genome assembly GCA_963971285.1 of Astropecten irregularis. Lineage (NCBI taxonomy): Eukaryota > Metazoa > Echinodermata > Asteroidea > Paxillosida > Astropectinidae > Astropecten > Astropecten irregularis. The sequence continues at coordinate 17,356,279 of OZ020246.1, read as the reverse complement.
GGCAAGAATTGAATCAGATATTGTGATGGGTACTGCAATTAATCGTGAATGTAGGTTTTGTTTATTCATCAGGCAACTTTTCATTCATGAAAATGATAAATGGGGTTGATTTGATCATCTTTTCTTGTTTTTCCCATCAAAGATTGGAGTTCTTAAACTCAAGTACCGACATTTGTGTGAATGAATTGATTTCATACTGCTGAAAATTATTGCTTAGCAAAAAGCAGGATGGGAACTATTCAAAAGGAATGATTTTTATTTGTTCTTTTATTCAAAGAAAAATGTTATTAAGCATTTTTCGTCAAATTAATTTCAAGTCATTGAAAAAATGCAAAGAAAAATTGACCGGAGCAGAATTCGAACCAGCAAGCTCCGGAACCCCGTACCGGCGCTCTACCAACTGAGGTATCCAGCCCTCAGCCTATGTTGAGAGTGTCCCTAATACCGATAGTAAGTTATCTTTGTTCGTTTGGCAATAAGAAGCCATGAAACCACTCAAATACCGGCACGCCGGTACAGTGTCCTGGAGGTTGCTGGTGCGAATCCTGTTCCAAACAATTTTTGTTTGGTCACTTTCCAACATAGTCCAAGCATTCACTCTTCTTATTATGTGCATCTCACAGCTGTATAAAATTGGTTCTAGTTGAGTGAAGATATTGTAGCTGGAACTGAAAAAATGCACACACACAAAAATTATAAACTTCCCTTTCTTTCCTTTTCTGTAGGACTATACTCATGAATTGATCTGCATGACAGAACGTGAGAAGTTTGTGGTACCAGTCAAGGCCATCGGTGCCCGAGCACTCCTGGACTTCCCTGACCAGGTCAACTTCTCTACTTGCCCCGTCAAGTACCCCTCCACCAAGACGCTATTGGTTAGGAACGTGGGGAATCGCGAGGCCAGGTTTTCACTCTCTGTGCCACAGTAAGTTGGGAAAAGAAATCTCACTCAGTGTGAATTTTGTTGTGAATGTTTGATGGTAACTAGAATCTTTCATAATATAGTCTTATTATGCTATGGGCCTTTTCGAAACGGAGGCAGAGGCTCAAGCTCCAATCTCTGTCATTCATATACTGAATATAGGTTGTGGTTTTTCATTGAAGCTGATGCTCTGTTTTCCTTTTCAAACCAGAGAATCTACTTCAGAACTGCAGCCAAAAGCCGCTTTTTTGATACCTGTTATTTTAGAATGGATTCTCGAAATGGAGCCGGAGCCTGAGCCTCCATTTCGTAAACCCCCTTAATATCAGCATATAAGAGAGCTCTATGCTATCAGGGTGAGTTGCTTTGATAGCATTATACCTGCCTCATGAATGAACTGCTCTCTGTCTTCCTTGTTGCAGACCGTTTGGTGCTCATCCTGACTGCGGTGTACTAGCCGTGAATGAGAGCCTACAGGTAGAGGTTACCTTTAAGCCCTGCACTGTTGGAGATCACAGCGAGTTACTGACAATCTCCTATGACACAGGTCAGTACAGGAAAAAGCTTGCAGCTGGATACCAGTTAGATTTTACGTAAGATTTGAAAAAACATGGCATCACTCGATCCATCTCTTCTCCGAATGTCAAGTATGAAATGCAGCTTGTTTGTTTGTTCTCACGATCTTTCCTCGTGATAAAAATCGATGTTTTCCGATGGAAACCCAGGCAATCGTTTCAGACTTTTTCGGATCATCCACCATCTCGGTTTGGTTCTGCGCCAATTAAAAACAATTAAGCATGAAGTGTGTGCACGTGTTTGTGGACATATTTTTGATTTCCGTTGATTTAATATATGACACCAGGGGAGGACATTGCCGTCACCTTGTATGGCGCCGCAGTGGATGCCAACGTACGATTGGACAAGAACACGGTCCGTATAGAGAACACCTTCATCTCTATGGCCAATCAGAGATCCCTGACTATCCACAACCGCAGCGATGTCATCGCTCACTTCCAGTGGAAGCCGTTTGCCACGGCCGAGGAAGAAGGCCAGCAGAAAGACAGGTGAATACAGGGATGAAATTTCTCTGATTTTCATCTGATTGTTTTCAGATTGTTTTGCTTTGGAGTTCAGATTTTTTCCTCACAGGCTGTATACAAAAGAATTGGAGATTTTTAGAGTTTAGATTTTGTATGCACCCTGTCAGTTGTTTTCAGATATTTTTATCGTTAGTCAGTCTCAGTATGGGTATTGTACATTGGTGGTTGCTTTGATTTTTGTGCTGCAGATTCTGCACGGACCTAGCTGATGAGGAACAGGCTGAGCATGATCGCTTCTTAGAGGAGTGCATCATGGACCACACCCTACGAGACAAAATGGCAATCCTCACCAGAACCTTCCATAACAGGAGAAAGGTGAGTTATATGGGCCGAGACTCCAACATAGTGAACAAACTGAACATGATTGAATCTGTTTGGCGCCCTCAACTGGCACTGGAATTGTTTATCCTTCTTATGCTTTGCCAGCTATAATTACCCTTACCAAACTGGACTGCTATAATAGCAGTTGCAGAGCATGTCAATAGCAGTTCAATAGCATGCACATGCTATTATAGCTTTCACATAGCATGCGAAGGGTTTGAAGACTTGTGGACTGCTATGATCAGCAGTCCAAATAGCATTCCTGATGGCATTCATGAGCCGGGAAAAGCATGCAGCCGTGAATGCTATAGCACCACTATAGTAATTAGTGTCTCTTTGTCAACTTTGCTTGACTTCACACTAAGCCAAATAATTGTATTTACCATTTTCTCGTCATCAACTGGGCAGCTGGTGGAATGCGACAGCATGATGTACTCAGACAGTGCCTTCTGCATAGAGCCTCTAGAGGGCGACATTTGGCCTAACTCGGTGGCCGAGATTAACGTCATCTTTAAGCCGGAGGAAGCACGGACGTACTGGAGCACAGCCTACTGTGACATCACCGGCCGGGAGACCCGTCTACCCTTGCGCATGAGGGGAGATGGCATCGGGCCCAAGGTGGTCTTCTCCTTTGACATGCTGGACATGGGACACATCTTTGTGGGGTCAACGCACACCTATGAGGTGAGGCCATTAACACTGGAATCTCTCTTAAGTAGGATTTGAAGTTTTGCATGGTGGAGAGACTAGTAGGCTTTTTCAGAAGGTGGGTGACCCTGAGAAGGAACGGTGAGAGAAAACGTCTCGACGTTCCGGCCAGTGTGCTCTGGCCATCTTCAGGAGAGGGAATGCCAGACTCTGAAGACACGTTAGGCTTCACAGTCTGGCACTCTGTCTCCTGAGGACGGCCAGAGCACACTGGCTGAAACGTTGAGATATTTCTCTCACCGCTCCTTCTCAGGACCACAGACCTTCTGAAAAAGAGTGTTATACATGGTGTATCCACAAGCCTTACTCAGTTCTGGAATCTCTCTTCTTTACTCAACCATTCAACCTCAGACTTTTATGAAAGAAGTAGTCTTGGTTCACGACTGTTTTATTGGTCGAGCGTACGAACCGATTACCGCGTCAGGCTATTTCTCAAAGGCTAAAGCTGCTAAGTTTGAAATGCATCAGGTGTATATATCAGGAATTTTCTGACCCTGCTGGCCGCCCGGGGTCACGTTGGCTAAAGCCTTTGAAAAAGATCCTGCTTGGAACGAAACGCTTCAGGCCCTCCTAACTCCAAGCATTTTATTCCTTTAACTTAAAAGAACTTGATAATATATCGTGGTGATGTAATATTCTGTGGCAATTAGGTGGTCCTCAGCAATCAGGGTGACATCGACGCCACCTTCAACCTCCTGCCCAACCAGACCACCTTCGGCCCCCGGTTCCACTTCAGTCCCAGTGAGGGCATCGTGACCCCGGGCGGCCACCAGGCAATCAAGGTGTCCTTCTCCTCTCCGATGCTGGGGGATTTTGACGAGGACTTCTTCTGCTCGGTGGTGGGCCTGCCGGAGAAACTCAAGCTCAACTTCCGCGGCAATGTGATCGGGCCGACATTCCACTTTGACCAGCCCAAGCTGAAGTTTGGAACCGTGTCCTACGGTGAGCGTTGTGAATTAAAAAGCCATTCCAAAAATTAACTGTTTGTCCCTGATTGTATTGTTTATGGCTTTGCCTGGTGGAAAACCATGTTGTTTTGTTTGCAGTAGAGACACAATGTGTAACTCTGGGGCCCATTTCACTATTAATGCTTTGCGATCATCGCTAAAGCCCAAATCCATCGCTAAATGGAAAATTGTTTTGCAAAGTAGCGATCAATTTTCCGTTTAGTGATGGATTTGGGCTTTAGCGATGATCGCAAAGCGTTAGTGAAATCTGTCCCAGATATAAAAGTAAATGTCTAGCACAATAAGTACAAAGCTAGGCCCATAAAATATAGTGTTTAAAATGAAAAAACAGTCTACCCAAATTATTTTTTTTGGAACCGAGGCATTTACTTTTATTCAAAATATGTTTCTCATTTTGCATTCTCAAGATTGACTTGACTTGACTTAAATGACTTGTGACTTGACTTGTTTTTTGACGCAGTGACTTGTGACTTGACAATTGACTTGGAACAAAATGACATGAGACTTGACTTGACTTGAGAAAATTTGACTTGGTTACAACTCTGCATTAACACTGAAGGTTATGGAATGAAATGCAATAATGCAATAATTTTAAGAATAATTTTTAAGAATAATTTTTAAGAAGATTGCTATTCATTAATACAGCACAACATTTCCATTGTATTCTGTAGGCTTCAAGAGTACTCGGGTGGTGACCCTGGCCAATACCTCACTGGTAGCCATGACCTTTAACCTGAGGGTACCCGGTGATGGTGAAGGTGAAGTAGTGTCAGCAACCAGCGGGGAACCTACGCTAAACCGCACCAACCTGAGCGTTCCTCCCACAGAGTTCTGCATCACTCCTGACAAAGGCACCATACCTCCCCAGAGTGAGGTCAAAGTTCAAGTATGTATACCCTGTGTTTTGTAATTTAAAGGTCTATCATACTTTGAAAGCTTACCAAAACAGAAATCTTCACAGATTTACGTTTAACTTACAGAGTATAAAGATGGTGATGTAAGAAACATACCATTAAAATTGTTATGCCTGAAAAGCTGTATGTATCCAGAAAAGAGTAAAACCAGTGAACAAAAACAATTTAAATCTTTAAATAAATTTTAAAAAATAACGGTGAAAGATTTTTAAAATAATGGGGGCATTTTTCACTGTTTTCTCAAAAAGTGGGTCAGAAAATTTCACACATAACTGTTACTGTATCTTCCTTGAAATTCTGTCCATAAATCTGCATTTCTTTGACAAAAACTAAAGTATGATATTACCTTTAAGAAGAAATAAAACTAAAACTGATAAAGTTTTTCATCATTTGCAGAGCTCTTACTTGCTCTTATTTTGTGAAAAGAACAACTGAAATTGAATTTGTTCTCCATTTTACAGCCTGTCCGGCACGTTTGAATTCCTGTTTATGCTTGGAGTTAGGATCTAGAGCCTGGCGCGTTAATTTGATCCTAGCAGAATCTTTATCGAAGGCTAAATGCCTTTTATCATTATTATTTATTCAACAGGTTGAGCTGACGTCCAATAGTGTGAAGAAGTATGACATGGCCTTAGTTGTTGATGTGGAAGGGGTAGGAGCAGAGCTACTTGCTCTTCCCATCACTGCAAAGTAAGTTCATTACAATCATGAGCTGGTGTAAAGTGCCGTAGGATCCTTTCAATATGAGTCCTTAGGTCATTTATGCCAGGGATATAGTCTGACACTAGAATGATGTCGTTGGAATGTTGAATGAATACATATTAAATTCCTATTGATTGGCATTGTGCAACAACTTTTCTAACTTCCTGTATGCCTTTCGCAAGTTAAAATTGAACAATATCTGGTACACTGACTTCTTTCACTGTACATGTATGTAAAGATGTTTATGTAAGAACCTTATGTAGTTATTCTCCTAGTCATAGTCTTTAAGTGCTACCCTAATTTTCGTTATTGCATGAAATTGGATCGTGATTAAATCCATGCACTGCCATTCTGTATGGTGTGTTTGATAGGTGCGTCGTGCCTGCCATTGTGGTGGTGACTCCCATCATGGACTACACCCGATGTTTCCTGGACCACCCCTATGAGCTGAAAACCAGGCTGTTCAATGACTCGGACCTGCCCGCCAAATATGACCTTGTGCCTCAGGTAGGCTAGCTTTCTCAAAATACAAATACTAACAATTATTATATTATTAAAAAGGTATAATACATGATTGGTTAAGGTCACAGAAAAGCCCACACACTTTGTCTGATGCATGCAGCATGTACATGAAATGATAAACTCAATCAGACATTTGAGTCATATATAGCGAATATAGCGAAAACCTGACTCGATCTTTCTTATAAAACATAAAAAATGGTTCTGACCATATACCTCAAGATCAAAACTGTTTTCGGTCTTTGTTGTACTAATTTCTTGATAAATACAGCATTTCAGGCAGAAATATTTTAACAGTATATGTTTCTACCAGCACCATCTTCATATCCTGAAAGTTATACATAAATCTGTAAACATTTCTGTGCATAAGAGGAGATTTGGTTCTGGTGACTCGATCATGCCTCATTTCTGAAAAGAGAGACTCTATGGGCAAGTTCAGATGAGGGGATGATGGCTTCGGGACTGGGTTGCGGTTAATTGATGCCCACAGCAGTGGTTCCTGTACCCGACCATAAACTCCCCAATTCAGGCATAGTTCTTAAGTTAGTCATGAAGTGCTGAAAATGTTTGTCCCAACGAGGACTTTTGTCATTGGGACTACTCCCATTTGGGAGTATACTCCGGAAACCAACCCCTCGTATGAACTTAACCTGTGTGCTGTCTGTTGGCAACTGAGAGAGCACATTGTGTCTGAATGAGACCAGGCAATTATGCCATGATAAAACTCCTTAAAAATTGCATTTCATTGATTTGTTTGGTGTTAAGGATGTTGAAGACATGAGCCCGATGTTGTACACCAGCCCTGAGGCTACTGGCATCATCGAGCCTCATTCCACGGCCGAGGTACCTCTGGTCATCATGCCCAAGGCCCTTGAAGAGATAGAAGCAGTGGCTGAGTTCAGCATATTTGGAAGTACCGAACCACCCCTGGTAAGTCTGTGGTTCAGAGCTGACTGCATGATTTCGCTGATGACTGGATTTTTTCATGACAGTCATCACCCATCACAAGGCCATTCCAGTATACTGCACATGGATCCAGTAGAGAAATCAGATAGACCAGGGGACCATTTCATAGAGATGCTAATTAGCACACAAAATTACTTAGCACAAAAATGGCTTGCCCAATAAAACAAACCACCATTGAAAATTTGATTTGATATTCATTGTTAGCAAACTTTTGTTTGGGCCAATCACTATTAAGCATGACATTTCTGTCTTAATTAAAACAGGATTAACATCCAAATTTCCATATGTTGTGTATCACTTGTGATTGTTACTTTGGCTGTTGTTCGCTGACCATGAATTTTTAATGGTGGTTTGTTATATTGAGCAAGACATTTTGTGCTTAACAGCTTCATGAAATTAGCCCCATCCAAAAAAACAAAACTGGTGGTATCTTTACAAATAGTAAAAATAGGAACTGAAAGAAATACCTAGTCCACCGCAAGGTAGTTTTTGTCTCTACCTCAGCTTATGCTTCCGCTCAAAATGTTTGATTAAACTATGGAACAAATCCATTATAAGGTTTCTGGGGTCGATTTCACCAAACTCCTCATAACTTGCTATCAGTTATAGGGCTTAAGACAATGGTTATCCTTCGTAACTCGAGATACGATGGATCGTAGGGCTTCGTGAAATCGACCCCTGGTTTTCTTTTTTCATTTGGCAAAACACCATTGACACTGATTATTTTTTAATAGGGGAAAATGTTTGGAATGAATCCTTGTTTTTGACTATGTCCTTTTACAGCAAGTACAACTGATGGCTATAGGAGAGGGTCCAGTTGTGCACGTAACACCCACTGAGATTGACTGGGGACAGACCCCTGTCCTGACCGATGTGACCAAGATAGTCACCCTGTCTAACGAGTCCCTCATACCTGCTCCATTCTCATGCACACTGGTAAGTCTAGACATAGGCACTTTCCTGGTATAATCACGTCACAGCTAGTCTATATGATAGACGCACTCGTATTCGCCGAACATGCAGTAAGTGAGCGTCTATCACATACGTGCAGATTTCCTGATTAATTGTGCAAACCAACCCAGCGCTGATCTCTCTAAGTTTTTACTAATCAGGGTGCATGTACTATCATACCGTTTGGCGAGCGCGTCTATCACGAAGATAGCTGCTGCCGCGCGGAGGCGCAAAATTTACCAATCGACATTCTCCGTCACGATCCTGAAGGAAATGTTCTCAAAATAGATCTGATTGGCTGATGTGCTGCGTTGCATAAACTTTGCATGCACGCGTGTATCAGATATTTGTACGTAGTGTTACAGAGTAGAATGGGTCATATTCAGACTAGTCACTGCCTTATTCAGAAGAAAACCTACCAATTTTATATTCATTAAAGGTACGTACTATCAATGAAGTCCGAGACTCTTGAATCAAATCCAAGTCTTGCATATTATTCTCATGACTCTATGACATTGTCTTGCAGATGCGGCCCAACTCCCTGTGGCAGGTGGAGCCTAGGGACTCCGTCATTCCACCAGAGGATAGCTTGGACCTCAAGCTGACTGTCAACCTGGATGACTGCATCAGGTACGTGCAATCTTCCCTAATCATCTGAGTCAATAGGCTTTCAGAACAACAGAAGGCTTCTGCTTGCTTATGAGGTTGACTTTTCCCAAAGTGTTAACAAAAGTTATGCTCAGCAAACAATGGCTGAATACAAGTCAAAAGCACTAAATATCACATGAAAATTTGTTTGGTAATCCTATTTGATCAAGGTAGACTTTTTCATGCTTAAGCAAATTCTGTGCTTATAAGCAGCTCTATGAAATTGGCCCTTGATGGTAATACTCACTGTTATCAGCAGGTGCCGGTACTGGCATTCCAGCCAGCATCATATCCCCTGACTTGAACCGTTTGATCTTTCTCTGTAGTGCCTCGTGATTCTGCTTAAGCAAATTTTGTGCTTAAGCAGCTCTATGAAATTGGCTTCTGGGGTTAGCTGCTTATCTGAATCCAATATCGCAATAGGTACTGCAGTTGATCATAGCCTGGTCACTGGTGCATGCATCTTTAGACAAGATGCTTTGTCACTATAAACCTCTGTCCCTGCCCGGGGGTGAATGGTTCCTTTGAGATCTGTTTTTCCAAAAAGAGAATGTCCGTCTTCTCCGTAGGTTCCAAGACAAACTCGCCATCAACTTTGAGAATAGCCAGACACGCACCATCAAGCTTCAGGCGTACGGGCACGGTACGACCATCGTGTCTTTCCCACCCATCACCCCAAGCATCGAGCTTGGACATCATTTCAGGTAGGAACACCTTCAGAGTTGTCACGTTCAAATGTCAATTTGGACCATCACTCTTCCCTCACAGTTCCCTGTGTTGTTTTTGCAATACCTTGATCTCTCACAAATTTGTTCTTGATCATTCAACGACGTTCAATGAAATGACCCATTCGACGTCCATTGAATGTGGTACGATGAACACAGACATCCAGTTCTTCAGTTGCCTAATGAAGGCTAGCAGTACTCAGCCGAAACGTCGCTACCAGCCACACGACATCGCATGACTTTGATCAGCTTTTTTTCGTTATCTGTACCTACTGCGATGAATAACCCTTTCCTTTCTAATCATTAATTTTGTAAGTTTTTTAGAGACCTAATCGTTGTGTTTTTTTGGTTGATATTTGTGCCTAGCAGCAGTGGACCAAGTCGACGCATGTTCACGCTCACCAACAAAGGCCGACGTCATCAGCAGCTCTTCTGGAGCACAGAAGGCTTCAACCCCATCAAGCTGAAGAACAGAGACCCTTACTACAACCCGCTAGACGTCAAATATCAGGTAATGATATCACAGACGGGGCTCAACAAAACTTGACTTGATGCTATGCTGGAATAGGGAACCCTTGCACTTATGTTTTACTATGGGCCTTCCTGTCCATCAACAATATTTACAATACTTAACAATGGAGCGGGATTTGTAATAAGTAATATTCTTATTGGCTCCAACTGTGCAAAGCCTTGAATCTTATCATGGCTCCCTCAGGTGATGGAGAGTAGATAATATGACTGTGACTTAACATTTTGTTTTTCTATATGATTGTCATGGTTACAGAGGATGCCCCCACCTGCCCCTCCTCCGAGGCCTATATTCAGCCTGACGCCGTCACGCTTTGAGCTAGAGCCTGGTGAGAGCGTTGACGTGATCCTGGAGGGACAGTCTGATACGTAAGTCTCTTTTCCTCACTTGTATTCCTGCTGCATGTTCTTGTTCTCTTTTCATTAAGCCTTTGATAAAGGTCCTGCTTAAGGGTCAAACCGCGTCAGGCCCCATTATCTCCAAACATTTTTTAAGTTTCGGGTCATTGTTTTGGCTGATGAGCAGTTTGCAGCAGTTTATCACTTGTAGTGGAATTATGTTTGTTTTGTGTGTGAACTACTCACAGGCCTAAGGTAGTGAAGGAACGCATGCTGTGCCATGCCATCATTGGCAAGGCCAGCGGCAAGGAGAAGATCATGAAGACAGACATCAGTATCGAGTTCATCAGCCCTCTTCTGGAGTTCTCCAACAAGCAGGTCATGTTCAGGGTAGACAAGGTACGTGATTGCTCCCTACTGAAATCCAGGACAGGACCTGAGCTTTATTTAGGAGTAACTCTCTGTCTTACCTGATAGTCATGTACCTAGGGCCTGTCTGTTTAATGCACAGGATCACGGATTATACTGATCCGGGTCCCATTTTAGCGTACCCTGCATAGGACGTGGATCCCTAAATCTGGGATCCTGTGTGTTAAACAAACAGGCCCCTAGATAGTCATGGTCCAACTAACATAATTACTGTTTCCTCACAGTGCCGTATTAAAACAGAACCTTTAAAGGTACAGTACAGGATTGGTAACATACCCAAACAGAAATATTCACAGAAATATTTATGTATAACTTTTAGGATATGAAGATGGTGCTGGTAGAAACATACCATTAAAATATTTACGCCTGAAATGCTGCATTTATCCAGAAATGAGTAAATTAGTACAACCACAAATGAAAACAATTTTGATCTTGGGGTGAGATCAAAAGTCCTGTGAATAGATTTGAAAATACTGTTTTCTATTGTTATGATGATATGAGCTGAAAATATCACAGGTTTGTTTTTATTTCATGACAAATCAAATTATGAGCAGTCTGCAGCTGTTCTGCAATCAACTTTACCACCAGTCCTGCAATTATGCCTTTTAAAATGAAGGCCACTCCTTGATAGGAGATGTATGAGAAGTCTATTTCTTATTCAATGTACACTCAAGAGCGAATTGATTCCTGTGACCAATTTGTGCAAAACTTACTTCTGCCTACAGCACCCGAATGACGTTCTTGAGAACCAACTGGAAGAGCTGACTCTCACCAACGTGTCGTCTCTTCCCCTGCACACGAGGGTGGACCTGGAGGAACCGTTCGTCATTATTGCAGCGGGCCAAGAAGGCCAGAAGTCTGAAGTGTCATTCATGGTGAGTCAAATACTCTACCATATCACATCTCACATAGAAGTTCTCTTTCCCTTATTTGTGTTGCGCATATAGTATTTAACCCAAGGAAATTTATATCATTGCTCATGCAATGGACAATTATATTCCAGTGTTGTAGTACATGTACTCATTACTTGAGTACTTTTTTCAGAGTACTCGTACTCGTACTTGTACTCAAATGTCCAAGTACTTGTACTCAGGAAACTACGGTTCTTGTACTCGGGCTACAAAGTATTCTGAACTTCACATCAAAAAATCGTACATCCTTTAAGCTTGAAACATGTAGGTTGATGGGTTTCCTTCCTGTGTTCTGAGCGTAACATTCACAAGGAGGTTTGGCTGGCATACTGATTTTATTTGCCAATGTTTTTGGTGCTTTAGTATATTTTGGTGCTTAAGCAGCTCTATGAAATTGGCCCCTGGGCATTCAATCAATAAAGTATACAGCTTCTTTTTTTAAGGACTTTCCTGTGGTGGTCAGTTGGTCTCAGACACTGACCTGAAGATGATGTCATTTTTAGGTTGTCCAATCACGATGTTCAGAATCGATCCACCCTTGCCAGATGCGCATTGGGTCAACAAATGTCTGTGCATTGTGATTATTATTGATGGCCAAAGCATAGCAAACTCTTTTGAGGTATACTAACATGAATCATGCACATATTCAATCATTGCTTATGTGGGCATTTTGTTAAATGAAACGTATGACTTTATTGCTTTTGCTATTAGGACATTCCATTGGAGGTGGGTGAGTCTCAGACCCTGACCATCCAGTTCAACCCAGCCTACCTGGATGACTCTTACTCTAGAGTAGCTGAGAAGGTGCTAACCTTCAGATATCAGGAACATCCACACATTGTAAGTGCTGATGCTTGCTTGTCTTTCTCTAGGGATCTATTTTTAGTTGTATTTGTTAATGGAATTCACTTCAAGCAGTCAGAAATAGCCCTTGGATTGGAATGCATGACTCAATACACCTATCTGATGGCATGACTTCCCATCCCCCATTACTGCAGTGTCCCCACCTTTCGCCAAGTTTCTGTTTCTTTGGGTTTGTCAAGAGTTCACGTACCTTTATCAGTTAAATAATCAATCCTCATTTTCATTTTAACGTGGGGTGCTGTGGCTTATTTGTCTGGTGTGTCGAATTCAAAATCTTTTGGTCAAATCTACAGATTGTGGATTCGAATCCTTGGGCAAGACACTTTGACACATATTTTCTTCACCCAGGAGTAAATGGGTATACCTGTGAGGGTTGAGATGGCTTTGTTACTCTGCACCTTACGGTAGCCAAGGCTGTATACTCCTCAGGGAGTTAAGATGGTTTCAGGAACTTAAATTATGGTCTGATGACCAAGGATAATAATAAATTTGTAATGCGCGATATAAATGATATAAATATCATTATTAATGATAAACAGTAGGCCTATTTGTAGACGAGGTTGTTAATACTGAAAGCTTGTAACAATTCATAAATGTGAAATAAATCATGAATGAATTTGGAAATTCAATGAAACTTGATCCCGTTGAATTAAAAACCTCATTCGTGCTTCTTAACGTGAAGGACTACGTTGCCTTACGTGGAGAGGTCTACTTCCCAAACCTGACGTTTGAGAAGATGGCAGTGGACTTTGGCTGCATCCTGAACGACACGGAGGTCACCCGCTACGTCAACATCACCAACGACAGCCCCATGCCCGTCAAGTACCGCTGGTCCTTCTTAGAGCCGCCCAACCCCATCGTCATCTACCCGCAGCCCCTGCCTGCTGAGCTGACAGGGGAAGGTGATGGGGAAGGTGCTGGTGGTGAGGGGGACCAACATGTGGCCTTTGAGGAGCCAAAGGAGGATACGGGTGAGGAGTCTGACAGGGATGAGAAGGGAATGGAAGCTGAGGAGCAAGAGAAAGAGGTATGAGAATGATAAATTGTCAAATTATTCTTAATCAAAGAAAATTGGGCCATGTCAATATAACAGGACGAAGATGCCAACCATAAAGAGCTTCTTTAGCGTCTCATGTGAAAGGTACTGAGGTTGGTCTTACCACTTCAATATTGAAAGGAAATGAGAATTTAGAATTAAAGTGAGGATTCTCTTTTCCTAGAAACCCGTGGAATCTGACGGCATGGAGGAAATCCCATCCATGGTAATCAACATCAAACTGCCGTCGGACGAGAGCGTGAAGGACACACAGTCCGTCCGTCTCATTCCCCAGGACGCCAAGGACTCTTTCATGGAGGACAAGCCCCCAGAGCCAGAGAAGTCCCCCAAGAAGTCCCCCCGCAAGACTGCCCGCAAGTCCACTGGCAAGAGCCAGGGCAAGTCGGCCAAGTCTGGCAAGACGTCGGTCACAGAAGATAGCCGGAAGAAGAGGGAGGACAAGGAGGATGCACGGGAGGCAGAGACACCAGCTGAGCAGGTTAGTTAACTCAAGACACCAGGGGTCCATTTCACTAAAACTCATCGTAACTTACTATCAATCTTAGGACTTATGATGCATTGCAACCCTACGTAGGATACGATGTTTGATCCTTTGTAACTCAAGTTATGATCCATCGTAGGGATTTGTGAAATCGACCCCAGATAAGTTCACTCATATGCAAGGTTACCTTTCCTGACTTATTCATTATAGCTCTATAACTGTAACCTCCTCTACTGTAGTGGCAAACCTCATAAAGATATCAGAAGGAAGGTTTGCGGAGACACCATGTAACTCTTTTCTAAAAGTTTGGTTCTGAAAAGAACCGGTGAGAAGTTATCTTGTAGTTCCAGCCAGTGTACTCTGGCCGTCCTCAGGAGAGAGTGCCTTCCTTCTTATGTTACTTCCACCATGCAAAGCTTCAAATTCTATTCATAGCGTTACTATTGCCGGAAAAAAAAGTGAAAAATCCGGTTTAATTGTTGAAAAACTGGGTTTCTGGGAAAATTCCCTCCAAACCTGTATTGCGTATGACTGAATGCTGACTGGGTGTATGGCAAGAAGAATACTCTGTACACTATTGTCAATATTCAGCTCTTCAACGTACCTTACATCCTTGTACCTCCTACTTTGCATCATCATCAGATCCTGAGCGTAGTAGACATGTCATCTTTGACAGTGGATGAGCAGCAGGCCGATGACAGGCAGAGCGTAGGCAGCAGGGCATCCCTACGACCCACCAGCGCCATGCGCCGTAGGCAGGCCAAACTAGCCTACTTCCAGACAATCACTGAGCCTACGGTTGTTGGCATCGAAGAGGTTAGTTGAGGAACTTATCTCTGGAATTCTCTGGAATTCTTTGCCAGACGAGTTGAGGGATGAAAATCTCTCATGCTTGAAACTCCATCTAAACTTGACACATCTTTTCAATCTTTCAAACTTCAATTCCCAGACCTGCGCCTTTGAATTGTATTTTCCACAAATGTGCCCATTATAAATGCTCTATTATTATTATTATTACACCAACCAGTCCCCCACAACTAATTGTTGTGTTAAAAATGCTTGTCCTACGTCAGGTCTTTGATATCCTACCCCTGTACGGCACGCTGATGCCCGGCGAGTCTGATACCATTACCTTCACCTTCTACGGTCATGCTGATATCGGTAGTGAAGCCAAGGCACTATGCCATGTCGAGGGAGGTCCATGCTATGAGCTTGGGCTCAGCGGTGAGGCGTCCATAGTGCAGTACTACTTTGACACCAAGCACATTGACTACGGAAAGCGGGTAAGTGCTACCAACTAATTATCTGGTTGGATCACAAGAATAAACCTCAGAAAGTGGAACATTACAAATTTTATGTTGACTGTTCACTTTGAGCGCCCGTCTCCAACATTGCAAGCTTTACCATTTTATATAAATTTCCTGGGTTTTGAGTGAAAGTAAGATTTTTGCTTTCCTTTTGCATGAAAGTAGAATTTTTTTTATCAATTTGGTAACAACATAAAGTTTTGTTTGCTAACATTTAGGCCATCTTGAGGCCCACAATGCACTGTGGGATACTTACAATTAATGCACACAGTCTCATTTCTGCATTTTTTCCCTGTCCATACTTTCATTCTTGTTCCTCAGATGTTTGATCAAGTTGCTGAGGCTGAGATTGTCCTACACAATACGGGCAAGGTGGGCTTTGACTTCCAGGCTATCAACATGGACCCTAGCACTGGACGCCGGCCGGTGCCGGGACTACCGGTCATGATCCCCCACATGGGCCACATCGAGGCCTACCAGGAGCAGACGCTGCTGGTCAAGTTCCTGCCTGGCGTGCCGGAGAAGTTCCACAAGAGTTTTGATGTGAGCATCCATTCTGTCCTTGATGTTAATAATGAATTGTGTTAATAAAACAAGTCATAAATCCTCTTTCTGTAGCCCCTTGATTACCCTTTTCATCCCTGTTCCCCCTAGCCCGTATTTTCGTCAGAATTTGGAAAATGAATCCCTCGTGGAAAAAGGTATTTTTAACCAAATTTTGAACATTGATTTCCTCCCTTGGAAAATCAGATACAAGTTGCCCACTTTGAGCCAGACTCAATCAACCTGTGCGGTGAGGGCGTCTTCCCCCGTATCTCCCTGGACCTGCCACGGTTTGGTGACGAGGACGGTCAGTATACAACCCTCCTGAAGGAAGCTAAGGAACACCTGGGCAGGGACACTCGCAAGGAGGGTAAACTGACCGGTGGGGGTAATGCCTCGGGCTCCCCCATGCCCTCGCCGACACCAAGAGACCCGGCGCAGGAAGATGCAAAGTCCATTCTCTCAATGCAGGTATGTTGTGATATCATTCTCGACTCTACCCTAGGGCCGTCTCTCCATCAAACTCAAATGGACACAAAAGAAACACAAAAAACATTTATGGAAGGCTGGTCTCCAACTGATTTTCATCTGTTAATATCTGACTCTTCTAGAACGAATTCCCATCAGAGCTTGAGCTGCAGATGGAGGTTGAACGTCTGGTCGTGAAGGAGTTTGCAGTGGACATGCAGCAGAATAGCCTGTCCAACCGGGATGCAATCGTGTCTACGACCGGACCTTCCAGACCCACCTACAGCAAGACTCCTAGAGCCTCTCGGGCCAAGAAGAGCACCAGAGTCAAGTGAGTAAACTGCCGACGCCATGTCAGCATTGTTGATTGCTCATTATCCAAGCTGAAACTGAAACTGAAACTTCAAAACTGAGACTGAAACTGAAACTGAAACTGAAAACCGAAACCTCAAAACTAAGATTGAAACTGAAAACTGAAACATCAAAACTGAAACTTCAAAACTGAAACTGAAACTGAAAACTGAAACCTCAAAACTAAGATTGAAACTGAAAACTGAAACATCAAAACTGAAACTTCAAAACTGAAACTGAAACTGAAAACTGAAACCTCAAAACTAAGACTGAAACTGAAAACTGAAACTTCGAAACTGAAACTTCAAAACTGAAACTTCAAAACTGAGACTGAAAGTGAAACTTCAAAACTGAGACTGAAACTGAAAACTGAAACCTCAAAACTGAGACTGAAACTGAAAACTGAAACTTCAAAACTGAGACTGAAACTGAAAACTGAAACTTCAAAACTGAAACTGAAAACTGAAACTAAGTGAAAGCCTTGCATTTGAATTGTCATATACAATTCTCATTCTGCGTTTAGGGCTCGATTGCCAGACTACCTCCTTGATTTTGGCTACGTGGTTCTGGGCACGGTGCGCACCCACATCGTTCGGGCCACCAACACAGGCTACTATGCTGCTTCTTTCTCCGTGGACCGCTCCAGCCTGTCTGGTACCGGCTTCAACGTGGAACTGGATCGCGTGCGCCAGCTGCCTGGCTACCCTGAGCATGAGACGGTGGATTTCAGAGTCAGCTTTGATCCCAGGGGTGCCAACCTGGGCTTGGGCAATGTACAGGCTGTGGTTCCAGTCAATGTAAGTAAACCATCCTTTCAGTTGAAGGTGCCATGAATGGCATTTTGTTTAAAGGTAGTATCATACTTTGGTTGTAATAAAGAAACCAAAACAGAAATGTTCACAGATTTACGTATAACTTACGGGGTATGAAGAGAAACATACCGTTAAAATCCTTCTGCCTGAAATGGTGTATTTATCCAGAAATTTAGTAAATCAACGACCAAAAATCTTTTTGATCTTTTAAAAGATCAAAAATAACAGAGAAAAGACTTAAGAAATACTGTGGCCGTTTTTCACTGTTTTCTCAAAAAGTGGGCACCGTATGGGACTGAAATGTTCACAGACGACTGTTACTGTATCTGTCTTGATGGTTTTGCTCATGAATCTGTATTTCTTCGACAAAAACCTAAGTATACTGCCATTAACCATGGCTTGGACTTGAGCTTAGGCTTAGGCTTGGTCAGATGTTAGATAGCATACAGTTACCCCAGGGGACATCCAGTAAAGCCTGATATAGCTCAAGACGGAACCCAAGTCTGCTAAGCAAAAATATTTTGCTTACAGTACCGGATTCCATGAACTTGGTTCCCAGTAGGCAGTACAGGCAATG
Organism: Astropecten irregularis; assembly: GCA_963971285.1. Lineage (NCBI taxonomy): Eukaryota > Metazoa > Echinodermata > Asteroidea > Paxillosida > Astropectinidae > Astropecten > Astropecten irregularis. Next base: position 17,338,168 of record OZ020246.1, on the reverse strand, counting down.
CTCGTCTGTATTCATTATGATTGACATATTTTTCTTGACCGTCTGTTTAGATCGTGAACGGTCCCTGTGTCTCTCTGAGGCTGCGTGCCAGTGTGACCATGCCCGACATGCAGATCTCCACGGATTCCCTGGACTTTGGCCCTGTCCAGTGCGGTCAGTGCAAGGTCATCACCATCCAGCTTCACAACAATCAACACGTCAAGTGTGATTGGACGTCACTGCCCACTGACAAAGAAAGAAAAATGGTAACAAAATCCCTGTTCAATTCCTTCTTCTTGTAAATTTATCAAATATTTACCGTTCCCAGGTTGCAGCATTGCTGCGTGTATCAGTGAAATGATCCTTGGGATATGGCGGTATGTGCGTGGTTTCATAGCTTCTGACTGCCAAACGAACAAAGATAATTGACTATTGTCGTCACCACCAACGTAGGCCTGAATCCCACTCCAGTCAATTTTGCTTTGTTCACTTTTCAATGTCTTATAAATTTACTCAACAAGTCTCTATTTTTTTTTTTTTAACCTTAACTTGCATGTTCTTGTCCTGTTTTTATTTAGGGCCTGTTTGTTTCAGGCACGCTATCGGTGATCTTGCAGACCCATGCAGGATACACTAAAATGGGATCTGGATCAGCAGGATCACTGATCAAATGCCTGAAACAAACAGGCTCTATAGCCCTCGATAAAGATCCCGCTAGAATCGAAATGCATGAGGCCCTCCTAATTCCAATATCTTGCACACACACATTCTAGAATTAAGTCGTCATTAATGCTCTATATACTGACCCAACTTTACTTCCCTTTCTACCGTCTGGCTGCATGTATACACACAGGAGATGATGAGGATTCTTAAGGTAGCCGTTTGGTGTGTTGTGTGGCACAGATTACTGATTTCTGTTTGATTGGATTGATCCATGTTGTTTTGTTTCTGTACTAACAATTAATGGCCTAATGGATTTTGTTTTCATTAAAGGTACTATCATACTTTGGTACGAAACCAAAACAGAAATTATTTATTCAGCCATCATCTAGACAATGTACAATGTATACAAAAAATACAATGAACAGAGGAATAAGTTTACAAGTTTGACTACATTTCAAAATTCAAGTTTTGATTCATAGTGTGGGTTTTTATATATTTTTTTTTTTTTTTTTTTTTTATTTGAAGTGATTTGCATATTGACACAGAGGTTTCCAGGTTTGTTGTTTGATTTTGAAATGTGAAAGATTAACCACAGATGTTTTCAATCCCCCCCCCCAAAAAAATAAAAATTCATCAAATTATTATTTTTATTTTGATGTACCTGGATTCACTTTTAAAGGTACAGTACAGGATTGGTAACATACCCAAACAGAAATATTCACAGATTTACGTATAACTTACAGGGTATGAAGATGGTGCTGGTAGAAACATACGGTTAAAATATTTCCTCCGGAAATGGTGTATTTATCCAGAAATTAGTAAAACAAAGAACGAAAACAGTTTCGATTTCGGGGTAAGATCAAAACCATTCTTTATGTTTTATAAGAAAAATTGAGTCGGGTTTTCGCAATTTCCTCGTGACTCAGATGTCCGATTGAGCTCAAATTTCACAGGTTTTATTATTTCATGTACATGTTTGATCAGACAAAGTGTGAGTGCTGTTCTGTGACCTTTACCAATCATGTATTATACATTTAAACTGATTCACAGATTGACAAGCACATGCCCATGCATCTTCGTCGCAAGCTCCGTCCGGAGAAAGCCCGTCCCCGCAATTTTGAGATGATGCCCCCCGTGGGCATGCTGCTACCAGGCCAGCGGGTCAACGTGCAGGTCAAATTCATGCCCACAGAAGAGGTACTCAGATAGTCTTGTTAGGGCCACTGATTTTCCGTTTCAGAAAAGTGCAAATTCCATTTCCCAAATCCTTGGATTCCGTTTAAGGCTGAAAAATTCGGTTTCAGACTGAAAAAATCTGTTTCGTGCTATTCAGTTCAAAAAAGTTGTATGATATGCAGTAAATCGCATGTTTATACTGACTTTCAATGAATCTTTGGGCACTGGAAAAGTGTCTTAACTTTTCCACAGTGAAGACTAACTTATCAGACTGTGTTTTGTCGCAAAAAAACAGTCTACTATTGCAAGACCAAACCATGATTCAGTTAGCCTTGGAAATGTATCTAGCAATCAGTTCACATAAATGATGCATTTTGTGAATTTAACATCACATGAAAATTTGATTGGTAATCCTGTTTGATCAAGGAAGACTTTTTATGCTTAAGCAAATTATGTGCTTAAGCAGCTCTATAAAATTGACCCCTGTATTCATTTGATAGGGCTCTGTGCTATTTATAGAATACACCCTTTATATCGACAGCTATAGTTACCGGGATGTTCGTACAAATATCACACCGTTTATGTGTAAGTTATTATGGCAAAGTGCGACTTGTTTTTCCAAACTTCTGAATGTGAAGTCACAGAGCCCTATTGTCCCACGATGATACTGCCCCCGCACAGGCTTATCTACGACTTATCAAAATCCTCTCCACAGAAAATCTATGCGGACCGCATCATCATCCGGCTGAGCCAGAGCAGCCAGCGGCTGACCCTAATGGCCCATGGCACAGGCCTGGAGCCACGCATCGAGTTCAGCCAGTCCCTGCTTGAGTTTGACCCCATCTTGCCTCACAGCTTTGGCGACGAGGTGGACGTCGTGGTCAAGAACCCTTGCTCCTTCCCCATCGAGTTTTACTCCCTGGAGTTTGATGACCAGTACCTGGAAGAAGAAAAGGTAATGTGGGGACTTCAGTCCAATGGAAGACGTAACTTTCATAATTCAATGGGTTTTTAAACAAACAAGCAAGGTTTTTATGGAAATTTGCATTAAACAGAAGTGTAGAACCATGTATAGCCTTAAAATAACATTAATATGGTATTTTGTTGGACATCTTCTTAAAGGGCATACAACATTGGTAAAGGTGACAGAACAGCTGTTGACTGTTCATAATTTGATTTGTCAGGGAATAACAACAAACCTGTGATATGTTCAGCTCAATTGATCATTGGAAACATTGCAATAGCGTTCCGCACTAATGACGTCACACCACGCGCGACGCGCACACATACTTCCACTCACCACATGTTTGCATGGCCACGTTGCAATGTTTGTCTGAGATTCGGTGCTATTTTTAGCGCAAGTGCGCAGCGCTATTGTTACACCAAATCATGCGGGAATAGCCGTCTCATCTTCCCCGGATCAAAAGTTTGTTGGTCATTGATTTTACTCTTTTTCTGGATAAATACAGCATTTCGGGCAGAAACATTTTTACAGTATGTTAGTTCTGTGAAAATTGTTAGCAATGTTGTTACCAAATATGCCCTTTAAGTACTCTGTGCAGAATACAGAGCAACAGGCATATTCTGTCACATTGCTCTAGCGTGTGTTGAGTCTCAACTTGTTAATGTCTTAGTGATGTGTACAGATTTTTAAGATGTATTTCCGTTGTATTTGAATAATTCCTATGAATAATTCCTATCTTGACTAGACACTCCGCACTGTTAAGGATTACGACGAGCACGGCACCATCTTACTACCACCTCGCATCCCAGGAGAGAAGCTTCCCCCTGAATTGCTGGCACACTACGAGGAGCTGAAGAAAGCTGCTGAGGAAGAAGAGAAGGCTAAGGCCGAGGCTGTAGCAGCAGCTGCAGCAGCTGCAGCAGCTCAGGAGGCCACACAAGGTAAAACATTCAGTCAGTTGAGTCAGTCAGTCTCGTACTCGAGATCTTGTTGTTAATAATAATAATAATGGACTCTTATAATGCGCAGATATCCGCCAAGCATGACACTCATGGCGCAAATCAATTATTATCCCTGGTCATTGCGAAGTAATTTACATTCCTGAAACCATCTCAACTCCCTGGGAAGTATACAGCCCTGGCTGCCGTATTCAGCGCACGGAGGCTAATCAACCACAAAGCCATTTCTACCCTCACATGTACCCATTTACACCTGGGTGAAGAGGAGCATCTTGCCCAAGGACGCAAGCACTATTAACCCATGGCTGGATTCGAACCCACAATCTGTAGATTGACCACTAGACTTTAAGTTCAACACGCCAAACCACTAGGCCGCAGCACTCCACGCATCTTGTGGTCAATCTACAGCTTGCGTCCTATTGTTTTAATAGTTTTTCGTTTGGTATTCCAAAATTAGCGTTAGCATTTCCAAAGCAGTCAACTTTGAAATGAACACACTCAATAGTTTCATTCTACATCTTGCTGGATTTTTATATTTTAACCAGGGAAGTCCCCTGACCAAATGCAAGTCAATTGGTAATATGGCTGCTTGACTGGTACTCTGATCAAAGATAGTTGGCGATAGGGAAGGTTGCTTGTCATATTCACAGACTACCAGGCCTTATAAGAATTCTTGTATGATAGTTTGGAGGCTCTTTCCTCTTTCCTTTCCTCTTTCATGAAGCCCTACAATCAATCGTAACTCGAGTTACAAAAGATAAAACATCATATCCTACGTAGGGCTGCAAATCCTGCAATGCATCATAATTCCCACAATTGATAGTAAGTTACGATGAGTTTCGTGAAATCGAATCCTGTTCCCTTAATCCTGTAATTTGTCAGCGGGTTTTGTTTCATGATTTTTCATGGCATCCAGGAGATGAAGCTGCAGGAGGTGAGGAAGCCGCGGGCGGCTCGGAGGAAGTCTTGAGCAGCCGAGGGGGCACAGCTCCTGCCCCTGCCCCTGCCCCTGCCCCATCCAAAGGCCAGGCCACCTCGCCTACCACCAGCCAGGAGGGGGACAAGAAGGTAGACAAGCCAATGGCCGACACCGGGGATGAGACAGACAGGCAGCCACCGGTCAAAGACGAGGACAGACCTCAAGGTCAGTCAGATCAGAAAAACAATGCCCATGTCGTATCCCACCCTGATGCCGCCGATCTGCAAAAGAACAAGTAGTTCCAAGACATTTAACTCAAGAACATCATTTTTTTAAGATTCATTTTCCCATGTTTTGTCTGTGATGATTTTGTGAAGGAAAATGGCAATGGCAACAGTCATCTGTGAAATTTTCAGTCCCATACGGTGCCCATTTTTTCAGAAAACAGCGAAAAATTCCCACAGACCCTACTGATTGCGCCCTCTGTTCCATGTAATTTTTGTTGCGTTAATGAATACATTGGGATGTAGGTACTGACTCCGACTAGCATAGCACCCACACATTTCAATATGACTTTGAATGTTACAAATAGAAGTAGAAGGAAGGATATTTAATAGATCGAGACATTCATAAAGGACAATTACCAAAACCATTGATACAAACAAATGGATAGAAGTGGGAACCCTAAGCATTGAAGGGAACTGCACCCCTGCTGTGAGTCTCTCGCCTGGGTCCCGCAAGCGCTCACTCGCAGTCTCACAATTGATTGGCCTTCAGTGATTTTCCGGATAGGACTTCCTTGGTTACTTACATCCCTGTCTATTTCTTGATATTTTCCCCCTTGCAGACAAGAAGGACACTGCCAGCAGTGTGGGTGTAGGGGAGCTACTAGAGATTACCCCTATCTCTGCTGCTATAGCCAGGCATCTAGGCATTGACCTCTCCCCAGAAGGCAAGGCAGCCATGAGGCGCAGAGGGGTGTCTGTGGTGGTCCACGGTGCACCTATGTCAGGTCAGTATTAAGGGACCTCAGACCTTACCATCCAGGACTTGAAATTCCATAGAATTTGGCCCGCTTCTGGCATTTTACCATTTGGAATACATTCGCAAATGCCCATGTACAACTAAAGTCTCATTATCTTTTTAATGAAGGCAAACAAAAGTAACGCTCTGTTAGTTTATAAACTGCTGCAAACTGCTCATCAACCAAAATGATAACTTTAATGTGATTGTTCTTTGGCTGTTGTTCGCTCACCTTGAATATCAAATGGACATTTTTAATATATTTTCAAAATATTTTGCGCTAAGCAATGTTTTTGTGATTAACAGTTCCATGAAATTGGCTCCTTAGTTCATTTGTTGCTCTCATTATCGAACGATTTCGAATTTTGGATTTTGAAATTTTTTGTATTTTGAATGCAGGAAAGACCTCAACAGCTATCACACTAGCCAAGTATTACGAGGCATCTCTACTGACTGTGGACAGCGTGGTCCTGGAGGCCATCTCTAATGGCAACACGCCAGCCGGCCTGCGAGCCCGGGAGCTGTGCGCCCAGGCAGCCAAGGTGCAGTTAATGAGAGAGGGGGAAGGTAGCGACGTAGCAGGGACAGCAGCAGCAGCAGCTGCAGCAGCCGGAGCGGGTGGACTGAGTGTGGAGGCCGTGGCAGCCCACGCCATGGGACTTGGTGCTGGCTCAGGTAATTCCTAACGATTATATCAAGCATACGAATGCTAAGGTCAGCCCAGCCACAACAAAGTCACCTTCCTTTGTGGCTTTATATTAGTGACGTTGCGGCCGCAGCCATGGTCGAAGCCAGACAATTGGGACGTGGCAACAAAATGACCGTGCTGCCAATTGCCACAGCAAAATACCCACAGATATATTCAGGATTTTAGGTTTATAATCTTGTTGCCTTGTTTTAATTGACCACTGAAGCTGCAAAGTATTAGTGGAGAGCAAATTGAAGCTGTCATGTATTTTATTTCAAACTAAACAGGCTCCATGAGCATGGCTGGCGGCGGTGCCCACTCGGTCATCAGCAACCGCAAGACCAGCACCATCTCCGGCCACAAGCCTGTGGGCGGCGAGGCCGCCCCGGGAACCGACAAACCGGACAGGAAGGACAAGAAGGATAAGAAGCAGGATGACAATGCTACCCAGCTCTCCGGCAGTCCCCCGCCGGCTGCCCCTATCGCCAGGAGGCTGAGCGTCAGTGCCAGCGTAGCCGGGGAAGAGGGTCTGATGAGCTGCTTGCTTCCTGAGGACTTGCTGGTGGAGATACTGGCTGAACGACTACAGGTTAGGAGCCAAAAACACATCCCTGGCCAAGATCTTTTGACGTAGCTATCAATGACTCTAAAAATGGTAGTTAGAGTCCTTAGATTTTCATCTGGAGGTAGATTTATTACAGGAAAGAAGCCATAAAAAACATTGGACTTTGTTGAGCAACTAAGTTTCATACATATTTTAAGATAAATTTTAGCCTTTTGCAAAATCATCATTAAGTGTGACAAGCCCATACGGCTGTCAGTGGTCACATTGTGTTGACTTAACATCACAGGGAATTTAGAGACTTTCCAGCCGTTTTGTGATATCAGGGCTGGATTTCATAAAACACTGAGATTTATCTTAAGATAAGTACATCATCAGTTGAAAGAAAAGGGATTTTCATCAAAGTCAAGCGATGTTGTGTTGCGTTGCAACGTTTCGTCTGCTGGTACCTGCTAGCCTTCATCAGACAACTGAAGAACTGGATGCTACGGAGTCTATTATATCCTGTTGGTCCTCGTCCATGTTTATTGTACCGTGCCAACGTGCGCACATGGTACGTATCACACTTCTGTCGGCTGGGTTCATGTGGCTTCGTTGTTCTCCAATGGTGTCCTCCGTCGCTACCAGCAACACGACATCGCATGATTTTTATCACCTTTTCCCTTGTTATGAGTTGTCATTATCACCATAGTGATTTGTATTGTGACATCACACTTTGCTTAGCAATTAAGATTGATTCACACTTTTGATCAGTCTTAGTGTTGATTGAAAGTGACATTTTGTCATTTTGTTGTCATTGATCATGTTTCAGTTGAATGACTGCCACCGGGGTGTCGTCTTTGACAGCCTGGAGACCATGTTCAGCCCTAACCACACTGCCACCGCCAACGCCATCCTCAAGGCCTTCAACAACCGCAAGTACATCTACTTCGTCACCTTGAAGCTGGAACAGTCCGTTTTCCAGGCTAGGGAGATGAGGCTACAAGAGGAGAAAGGTCAGTCGTCTAGTTACCATAATGATACTAATAGGCATCCCTGGTTGTCGGGGCCCATTTATATTCCTGAAACAATGATGAATTCTCTCGCAAGTGTAGTAAGCAAAAGCCCTTCCGCCCATTGGGCTTTTCGTAGAGCACACTAGACCAAAGCCTGAATCACTGTACCTAGTACATCAGTCCGATGTATCTCAAGTCCTGAATGCTTTCATGTATACCCCCTTTGTAGAGCGTTTGGATAAAGAACTTGAGGAAGAAGAGAAACGTCGACTAGAGGAGATGTCTGAAGACGAGTATGACAACCTGACCGAAGAGGAGAAAGCTGACGTTGACCGCAAACGTCTCAAGTCCAAAAAGGAGCGCCTCCTGAAAAAGTAGGTCCCTAGTACGACTCAAATTTGTTTTAAGATATACAGTACATTTTAAATTGACATATAACAGGAAAGTAAGAACGATACATAATGTTCCCAGCAATGTTTTGATTGTATTTTCTTCTTATGTCCAACCCTCGCGTGACAGGGAGATGGAAGAGCGTCTGGAGAAAGAGAAGAAGGAACGTGAACTTGCCGCTCTCTTGGAAGAAAAGAAAGTGGAAGATGACAAGTGAGTTCAATATTCTGAAGTTTTTGGTTTTAATTTTCAGATTTTTAAATTTTTCCAACAAGCTGGGATATAGTTTTTTTAAATGAAAGCTAATGCACACAAAGGGCCTTTTCGAAATAGAGGCTCAGGCTCCAGCTCAGGCTCCGGCGTAACAATTGCAACGGTTTTTCACTGTTTCCCATGATCAAGGTTTGTTTTTATTCCGTGACAAATCGAATTATGAGCAAACTGCAGCTGCTCAAACATCTTTATCAATGTTGTACATGCCCTTTAAGATTGTTTGTCAATTTGATGGTTCCTACGTACCCAGGAAAGGAAAGAAGAAGGGTGCCAAGGGCCAGGAGAAGGATGCCAAGGGAGCTCCATTGAAGAAATCTCAGGATGGAGGGGGTAAGATGGGTCCCACGGCCAGCCAGGGTGGGATGAAGAGACCACCTGGTGATCAAGGCAAACACGACCAACCACTGCTTCCATCCGAGCATGGCCTGAAGGCTGGTGCATCGTCCGTCATGGAGCGACCAGAGTCCCACGGCACGGCTGGTAGTGAATCGCAGGATGAAGGTGGAAAGTAAGTTTTCAATTTGGCTACTGAACAATTAGTGACTTCTAGCGTATGTGGATCGGTTTGCGTAAACACCATGTAAGAATCGTTCAACTTCCAGGGTCTAAATTTTTTAGTGGCTTCAAATCTGGTCTACTTTTCATCCTGTTTCTTTCTTTTTGTTTCTTTTTGTTTTTCTAAATGATAAATAATTATCACTGATAACTGTCTTGGAATTGAAATTGAAGAATTATAATAATTTCCCAAATTGTGCAAAAAAAACATTCCCATACACCTTTGGTCAGATTTTACTATATACTTGTTTAATATGTGTCACATAAACCCCTTTCTACCTTACCTTAATATTTTTGGAACCGGAGCATTTTAGGTCCAAGTCATCTCCTGAATTAGGTCATATTTGAGGGCGTTAACTCTAAACTTATTGAATGAATCCACATATATTTATTTGATTTTGACACTATTTTTCTATTTTTGTAGGAAGCGGAAGAAGGACAAGGGTCGTCCCATATCCAACGAGGTCGCCCCCGAGCCGGAGCCTGAGAAAGACCCAGTGAAGGAGGCTGAGCTCCTGCTGACAGCACGCTTTAAGGGCTTCGAGCATGGCCTGAAGGAAATTGAGAAGGTCCTGGATCGATGGGATAGGACAATTGGTGAGCACTGATGATGTCTTCAACGCATTATACACCTCACACAGGATTTTCAAGGACGGACTCTTTTTAGGACAAGATGTCCTCAATAGTTGATATACCTAAGATTTGTATCTCAAGGATCATGGATTCCAGTCCATGGGTCGATTTCACAAAGCCCTACGATCGATCGTAACTCGAGTTGCGAAGGATAACCCATCGTATCCTACGAGGGAGGGAGGGAGTTACATCTCATCACACGTCCTACGATTAATACAACTAATAAACTGCTGCAAACTGCTCATCAGCCAAAATAACCTGAAATTTATAAAATGCTTTATAGGGCCTGACGCGTTTTGATCCTAGCAGCATCTTTATCGGAGCCTATAGCCTTCGATAAATGATCCTGCTAGGATCGAAACGCGTCAGGCCCTTCCAACTCGAAGCAAGTCCTACGATTGATCGTAAGTTAGGATGAGTTTAGTGAAATCGATATCTCTCTCTTGTATTAACAACAGGGCAAGTGGTCATCGATCCGCTGGCAGATGAAATGGAAGCTGAGGAGATACCAGCACACCCTCCCTCTGGACGGAAGGGCAAAAGCAAGGCTGAGAAGGAGAAGGAGAGGGAGCGAGAGAAGGAAAGAGAACGGCTTGAGAAGGAACGACTAGAAAAGGAGAAAGCGGAAAAGGTTGGGACTTTGCATTCATTCAGGGATTTTTGCTTCTTGAGAACTCATTACATTAGAACAATATGATTGAATTACGCAGGGAATATCATTTTTCTGATTTGTTTGAATATACACAACCTTTGTCTGAAGAGGACATAGAGTATTGCTATTGCCAAATTCTATATCTTCAATGTTACAATAGCTTGTGAAGTCACATTCGGATGTTCGGACAAACAAGTCGCACTGGTACATCATGGCTTAGAAAATGGCGTCACCATACATGAAAATACATCTCACATTGTGCAGACACGTTTTGTTATGATGTGGTTGTGTTCGTTTATGTTGCTATGTGACCCACGGGTACCAGGCACAATCGACCAGCGGTTGACAAATAGTCCCTGATCGAACTTGCCCAATGTTGTCCAAACATCCGGGTAACTATAAGCTGTCGATACAAAGGGAGTATTCTATAAATAGCTTGAGCGCAGAGCTCTATTGAAGCAGTCAACATTTGCAATAATCAGTATGCCTTTTGTTGTATTTAAACTGTCTGGGTTTAAACAGACTGGCTGAATGAGTCTTGATGTGTACTCTTGTACATTTCTTGTACAGGCTGCGGCTGAGAGCGGGGAACTCGGCGAAGTTAGGGAGGGTGACGATGAGAAAGATGGGGGCAAGAAGGACGAAGTCGGGGTACCCCACATCCTGATGGACGCCAGTGAGCCCGACACTCAGATGGGTGACAGGGTCATGGAGACCGGCCGGCTGCCCACGGCGGCCGAGGTCTTGGACGGGCTGGGTCTGGGCCCCAACGGACCGCCTATACCACCCTGGGCAGCATTCTCCGTCGTGCCGTATCCCGTGAAGAGAAAGGCCCCTCTGGGTGCTGACCCATCAGGCCATTATATCTTCGTTGCCTCATCTCCAGATGACCCGTAAGTGTCTGTACAGTAACTGTTACTTTGTGTACCCTATTGAGAGCTCTCGTTCTCTTACATCCAAGACCAATTGCAAGGCTAGTACTCATAATTGATCATGTTTATTTCTGGGGCCTTTCTCAAAGCTCGGCTCGGGTATCAAAATAGAGACTTTTGGCTGCGGTTCGAAAATAGATTCTCTGGTTTGAAAAGAATACAGAGCTTAAATTTCAATGAAAAACCACAACCTATACTTTCAGCATATGGATGACAGAGACAAAGCCGGAGCCTGAATCGGAGCAGAGCTCCAGGATAGGTCCCAGGCCCTAGGATACAAAACACCCTTTGAAGAATCCATGAAACTCCATGTGCACCAGTGTTCAGTCTAGTGAATCTGTGGTTGATTTCACGTAGCCCTATGATTGATCGTAACTCAACTTACAAAGGACAACCCATCGTATCCTACGTAGGGCCGCAATGCATCATGAGTCCTACGATTGATAGTAAAGTTACGATGAGTTTGTTGAAATTGACCCCAGAATAGATATATTAAACTAATTATTCCTCTGACTTCCTCTCTCCCCCAACACCCTTCCATCCCAGCAATGTGATTCCGGAAGAGAAGACCAAAGATGTTGAACAGGAGCTGGACTCTGCAACTCCAGACAAGGGTAGAGAAAAGGTCAGTCAATCAGGCTTGACTCTGCAAAGTGTTCTTTTATCTTGTAGCTTGGCTGACACGATAGAAAGCTTCTGTTAGGATTGTATGCAATCATGTACTATTCACCCATTAGCATCCTCATAGTCATTCATTCATTTGGCTGCGAAGCAGGCAACCACAAATTTCCTCCAGTTGCTGCGATCCTGGGCTAAAGATGTAATTTGGTCCGGTTGCAGGTAACCCACATGATCACCAAGAAGGCTCTGGATATGAAACCACGCACATATTGCTATATCCCAAGGATCATTGAAGATATGCGCAGCATTAGCAATGCTGCAACCTGAGAAACGGTACATGTTGGATCATTCAAAGAGGATACGGCATTTTAATCAACATGCTCAACAAATAACCACAAGCTTATTGTATTTTTATATTCGTGAAATAACCACAGGGGAAACTGACTGAGTTTTTAAGTCATTGAAAAGTGAACAAAGAAAAATTGACTGGAGCGGGATTCGAACCGGCGACCTCCTGAATACCGTACAGGCGCTCTACCAACTGAGCCATCCAGCCCTATGTTGGTGGTGACCCCAATAGTCAACTATCTTTGTTCGTTTGGCAGTCAGAAGCCATGAAACCACGCACACACCGTCACACCGTATTTTTATATTGTTATAAGAAAAATCTCAGGCTCTATGTAATGTAAACATTTTGTTCTCAACAGGATGACCACACTACACCCACGGGCAAAGGCAAGGGCAAAGACAAGTCACGCTCAGGGGCTGAGAGCTCTACTTCCCGGCGCCGCTCGGCCAAGGGGTCCCGCAATCGCAAGGGGTCACTGACGGTCACGTCCCCACCCCCTGGCACCACCACACCAGGGTCGGACTTTGACGGTCAGAGCAGTACGGCCGGGGACTTGTCCGCCATGCAGGAACCCAAGAATGCAAAGTGAGTTGCTAACCAGGGAAGGGTCCAATATTGCTGGGCTGCCAAAGTTTGCAGAACACTGAACCTTTTTACTTTATAGAAAGAAACAGTTCACCAACCCAAAGTCCTTAGGCCTGTTCCTACTTAACCCATCTCAGGGGTGGCCCCGGGGCGATGTGGGCGTGAAAATAAGCCACAATTCCCACTTGAAATGTTCACCCCTCCGTCACCCCCAAGCCACCCCCGAGATTACCTTTTCTCCGGAGTTAGTTCAACCCTGCTCAGGACCCGGGTTGAAATTTTCGACCCTCCGTCTTTGCATCCTTCAATGAATTCTTTTTCACCCTCTCTCTAAGGCTTGGTATTTTCCGATGGACCATTGGAGCAGAGTCTGAGATCATCCTGAGGCTGCGCTTCCAGTCCGATGAGCTGGGACAGTTTGACCAGACTCTGAATTTCGAGATCGTCGGGACTCGCAGGCGCTACCAGCTGTACTGCCGCGGTGTGTGCAGCTTCCCTAACATCAGTAGGGAGCCCAGGTAAATGCTCTCCAATTTTGTTTGAAGGACTTATTACATTGGCGGCCGTTGTGTTTGACATATTTATTATATATAACTTTTTAAACTTTAGAACTGGTCAGCTTTCATCCTGAAAAGTCATGCAAAACTCCACAAATTTATCTTTGAAATCAGCTGGTAAAAGCTTTCCAATGCATCTTAGAGTAATTGATATTTGTTATATCCGTAATGAAACTTGACACAATTGCATGAGATTTTGATGGCAGGAGTGAACACGTTATTGCCTTTTAATTGTTGGACTGGTCTGATGACACCTGATGACTTGATGATGGCTCTTATTGTGTTATCTATCCCTGTTGGATTTGGTTTGGTTGTAGGATCGTGTTCCCCCATCGCAAGAAGAGTAAGCGCGCCGACGAGATCGTCCACAAGAAGTACATCCTGAGCTCTGAGACCCTCCAGATGGGTCCCTTGCTGGCCGGCAAGTCCAGGGACCGCTACAAGGACGGACGCTACCCGGAGAACATGGAGAAGCTGACCATTCACAACTCCTCCCCGCTGGAGGCTGAGGTCACCTTCTGCCTGCAGCATGACAACAATGCCACCACCTTCCTGATCGAACCCATCTCCATGACACTCAAGCCTGGAGAGTCTCAGGTAGATGCTTTGACTTCTAGGACAATTTGGTTTATTTTCCAGGGTTGGATTTCACAAAGTGCACTAGTCCTATCTCGAGTTAGGACGAGTATAACTCGTTTCGATCCTAGCAGGAGAATAGGAGAATGAAAAGGGCTACTGAACTGGAGTACTGATGATGCTTGGGAACTTTTTTGTTGTTTTTATGGAATGTCCAGGAGTTGACCCTGTGGTGTTACCCGAAGAACCAAGGCTTCTTCGAGGACTGCATAGTGTGCTGCATCAAGGAGAACCCAGAACCCATCCTGTTCCAGGTCAGCACGTATGGCGTGCGCCCGGAGCTGGAGCTGGACAAGAAGCAACTGCACTTTGAGAAGGTCCTCCTTCATAGGTCAGTAGACAAGCAACCCGGTTATCATCAAGACTGACGGTCTTTCATCATTGTCACCTGATTTGCCAGCAGAATGGATTGCACTGGATGACATTACAGAGGAAGGTTTATGTTCCTGAGGGAGGCCTTTAATGTTTGGTTCATCTTTCATCCCTTCTCAGGAAAGACACCAAGACCATCTACCTGCGCAACAGCACCCTCCTGCCCGTCGCTTGGCGCATCAGTGGCCTGGAGAACCTGGGCGATGACTTCTCCGTGACCACAGACTCTGGCGTCATTGATCCCAAGTCTGAGTTTGCTCTCAATGCGCACTTCAGGGCCATGAGGCCTACCAACCTGAAGAAGATGATACGTCTGGAGGTGGGTGGTTGTAGGATTATTTGTTCTCTGTCTGTTGGCAAGGGACTGTTTCTTGTCACCCAAAGTATCAAAGTATGCTGACCATGAATATCAATGTTTTTAATACAATATGAGCATTGAATTACCTCAAAACCCACTCAAGTGGTTCCCCTTTGGCAGGACAATTAAAGTGGATACGGTATCTCACTGAGCGGTGAATGCTTGCGAACATAGCAAATTTGAGATTTCGCAGGGGTTCGTAAAAGGTTGCAAGAAAGTTCGTAAGCATGTTGTTGCAATCAGTTTTTTTTGTCGCAAAGAAATTTTGAACATGTTCAAAATTTCTTTGCAAATATACTGTTCTGCAAACAATTGCTACCATTTGCAAAACATTTGTAAGCCTTTGCAAATGGTTGCAAATGGTTGTAAAACGGTGTTGCTGAAGTTCTTTTTTATTCGGCAATATGCTAGCGACCACAAAGCCATATGGTTCCTATATAAAATCGACCCATTGAGAGAAATTTGCCATAATAGATTGCCATGCCGAGAAAACAAGGTAATCAAATTCATCAACTTGAATGCACAATTTCCTTTCCTTCTTGCTTTATCCCTTCCTCTTTATGTCCAGGTGTCGGATGTCGAGAACATCATGGGTCTATTGCAGACAGAGAATATTCAAGTCCTGGCAGAGGCCTACGACGTGGCCTTGGATATGAGCTTCCCCAAGGGGGCTGATGGCGGCCTGGACTTTGGTACTATCAGGGTCATGGATGAAACCAAGCAAACATGCTCGCTCAAGAACAAAGGCCGATATGAAATAGCTTTCAGGTAGAACAAACAACCTTCAGCATGCACAAAACTCAGTCTGCAACTTGTCAAGTGATAATGGACCATTCCAGCTATTCCTTCTAAATAAAGAAAAAGAAGCTGTGTTTAAACATCCTTTAAACCAATGAACTTGGAATTGACATGTTCGTATTGAGAGCATTCTCTATCTTCTATATTTGCCACAAACAAATGTCTTTAAAAGGTACGAAGACATCAAAATGTTTCCCGAATTCAATGTCTCCCAAATGTTAATTTTCAGACTCTAACCTGTCTTCCTAATACCCTATTTTTACAAATAATTAAACTTCTCTTATGTTCCTCAGCTTCAATTTTGAATTGACGGACACCTGTGGTCAGGAGATCATCAACCTGTTCTCCGTCATCCCTCAGAAGGGCGTCCTGGTGCCCAATGACCGACCCACCCAGGTCCAGGTCATCTTCAAGTCACGCAAAGAGGTCACCATCAGGGACCAGCCTATCCTCAAGTGCCAGGTATGTCTTGATCTCATTCACAGTATACATATCTTGAAAGTTATACGTAAATCTATTAACATTTCTGTTTGGGTATAGGTGTGTTCGCGTAGCTTCCCTTGGTCAATACAGGTCATGTCAACCAGATCAGCCACCACAGCCGGGCTAATTGAACCCTTGCTTACCTACCTTTCCGCCATCTTGAATTTGTGTGACATGTTTCCAACCACTGACTCTGCTCGAGAGCAGGGTCACTGGTGGCTGCCCTGGGTGAACCCCGAGAATGACGTCAGACCTAATCGCACGGTGCGAGGGCTGACTCGGAGCGACCTAGGTGACCTTACTCCAACACACCTCATGTTAGCAATCCTGTACTGTACCTTTAATAATGTCAAATGTTTCATCAGGTGATTGAGCCAAACATTTCGGACGGCGGTGAGACCATCGCCAGTATTCCGGTCAAGCTGAGCGTACGCAGCATCTTCAGCAAGTACAACGTGTATCCAATCAGTGACATCAACTTCGGGGCAGTGCTGGTCAGCCAGCGCCGCACTCGATCCTTCATCATCGAGAACAAGGGCGAGTTTGATTTCAAGTACACCATCACACGAATGACACGGGACGCCCAGCCCATGCAGCCACTACTCAGAGGAAGAGTGTAAGAACATTGGAATCATTTTCTTGCGGGCATTTTATTGTTTCATCTCAAAACAATAGGCCTTATTCACGGTGCATCCATCCTACATTCGAAGCAGTGCAATCAAACCGAGGCTTGGATTCAAAATAGTCTGGTACCTGTTTTCTTTTTAGAATTTGTGTTATCTTTTCTGAAGGGTATACAAGGAAGGTGACAAGATGGATGCACCATGAATAAGGCCTATTCTGCTGCTTTTAAATATTATACTTTTAATAATAGTGCTGTTTTTTGTATGATAGTTTGGAGCGATTTTGTCATAAACGTTTATGTAAGCGCCATGTTTCCTGCTTAGCTTATTTACATCCACCTGGCAATGAATTGCAAACTGGGGCCAATTTTCATAGAGCTACTTTAAGCACATTTTCATTTGATGTTTGTTGAGCATAACATTTACAAGGAGTTTTGGCTGGCATTTATACTGATTTTATTTACCAAGGTTTTTGATGCAAATTTTAGTGCTAAAGCAGCTCTATGAAATTGGACGATCTTTTTTTGCTGATACCCCTTTGAAGGCATTTTGGAGACTCCATCCAATGCAAATGATCATTGTATCATTCAAATCTTTTTCCACCCTGAACTTTGGAGAAACCACAGATGGTGCATCTTTGAAGTGTCACAGAATTTGGAATGTATTACACATGCCTAGAATCATGCATGCAAAATGAATAGGACAATCTGCACTATTGGCTTAGTACATAATTTATCTGCTTGCTTGTTTTGCGGGACTTGTCTTTCGTGTGTGTTTGTTCTTGTTGATCATTTTGCTTATTGTCTTGGCCTTCCTTAAATGCTTGCTTATCATCTTGTAGTGGATCGCGGGCGTCAAAGGCTTCCTTCCAGTTCTTGAGGTAATGCTAAGTTGCTAACAGATACAGCACATCGTCCTTCACTGCCAGTTAATAGCACTACCACATACTGCAACTAATAGTAACAATAACGATACAGACCATTTCAGTGCAGAAGGTTCATTAAAAAAAAAACATCAACCAACTTCACCATGTTTACAGTTATTCTGTAACCAGCCATTTAACGCATCAAACCACCCTAGCTAATTCAGTCAAACTGAAAGTTTTTCCCATATATTTGGAGAAGCATTTAAAGAAATATCTGTTTTGTTTTTGGATAAGTATCATAATGATTTGCTACTACCTCACAATAGCGCTCCTCTCTTGCACTAAAAATAGCAGGCTAAATGCTGTGACGTCACACCGGATCTCGGACAAACATTGTAACCATGCAAACGTGTGGTGGGTGTGCTTGTGTGCGTGCATGGTGTACACTACGTGTGTAAGTCATGTTTGTTTGACATCCGGGGATTTTGTACTTGCGCGCGCTGGCCAAATCACTCGTGTGACGTCATTAGTGCAGAGCGCTAATGGTGACTGTACCAAAAGTTCAGTGTCAGTATTCCACATATCACAAGCAAATTATTACACTGAGCACCCATGCACAGAAGCAATCAAGCCAAGTCAGTACATGACTTGAACTGCACACATGTGTCTCCCTACATCTATCATTAACCCTTACCTCCACTTATTAATGTAAGTCAGTACATGACTTGAACTGCACACATGTGTCTCCCTACATCTATCATTAACCCTTACCTCCACTTATTAATGTGAACAGCACTTTACTGCATTATCAGATATTATTGTTTCATTTTTGATTACTAATAAATGATAAATGCATGTAACAAAGACCTGTTTTCAAATGGGTGACCAAGTACAAATCTAACCCCAAATGATTCACACATTTGATATTCTCAATGCCACTATTGCCGTCCATCTACTTTTATGCCAAAGTAAACTGTCCTGATTGTCCTGGGAATATGCGGCGCAATAGAAGCAGTATAGACCTGGGCCCAATTTCATGGAAGCTGTTACGGCCTATTTTTGTGCCCTATGATCGATTGTAACCCGTGTCATACGTAGGATTGCAATGCGTCATAAGTCATACCATGAGTAAAATGGACCCTAGGTCGGTGAGCTTTGGGCCTATACATTCTCCATCGTTACATCACTGTTTCTGCCTCCCAAGATAAGCCATTGTGAAACCTCATCTGCAACATCTTGATTCACTTTCTGGTATCTTGATTGCATTTGCACAGGCCCGGTGGAGGCAACAAGCGCAGCAAGTCCAGGGATGGCTCCAGCTCTGGCCGCTCAGTGGCCAAACCCAAGAGAGCTGACTCTATGAGGTGAGTATGATACTGACTGATGACCAATAGCAATCTCATGGTCAGTCTGCAGAGCAAAGGGCTTCCCATCCTTGTACTTTTATCAACTTTACTTTTATAGACAAATTTCTGAACTTTGAATTAGTGCACAACTTGTTTTCCTGCAGACTGATGGCTTAGAGTACAGGGGCCAATTTCATAAAGCTGCTTAAGCAGCAAAATTTGCCTAAGCACCAAAAACCATGGTAAATAAAATCAGTACGTCAGCCAAAACTCCTTTTGAATGTTATGCTCAGCAAACAATAGCCGAATACAAGTCAAAAGCAGTAAAACATCACATGAAAATTTGGTCGGTAATCCTGTTTGATCAAGGAAGACTTTCATACTTCAGCAATTTTTGTGCTTATGCAGCTCTATGAAATTGGCCCCAGTTTGCATACAATGAACAATACTTAAAAATGGTACTTACTCTAAAAATTGCTCATCAGTATTGCTCTTAAATTAAAATATAAAATGATCTTGCGTTTTAACAGATTCCAAGTCCAATTGACTGCCTGCCGAGTAGAACTGTTCTTGTGTGTTTCTTTACCCCTATGTAGTTCTTTGTAGCATTAATTGTAGCCTAATGATCCTGTTTCTGTTCTCTATGGTCATGCAACATAAGGCTCTCCACCAGGTAAACGGCACAGAACATGCACAAGTACACATATTGCAGTTTGGGGCACAGTGTATCTTCAGATACAAGCACCGAGTTTCCAATTTGTAAATGATCACACATGCATAGCGATCGATGCACAGTGTATGAATTGAGCCTATGCAAAAAAGATTACGCATCACACAATGCATCATATACAACCTGCAGTATTGTACAATATGGTGTGATTGTACACAACAACAGTGGGTGCCTGATTACTGCTTCAGTCCCAGAAATTAATTGTCCGTAGTTTTATTTCACCAGTCTGACTGTTGCTGTGACACGTGGTTCAGGGGTAAATAAAACCCAAAGTTCACAGTTTTCAGTTGTGTGTGAATGGCACCGAGACACTAGACCAATCCAGAAGCTGTGTACTTAATGAAATTGGTTTCTTCGTCTTCTTCCCAGTCCGCAAGACATGATTGGTCCGTTGGCGGTCCACCGGTGGCACCGTAAGTGGTCCACCGTCGGCTGGGCTGGCTCTCCAAAACCGACAGCGGACCACTAGTGGTGACCGGCAGTATGCACCACAAGTCGGTTTTGGAGCGGCAGGCCAATGGCACGGTATGTCACTGGTAACCGCTGGTGGTCCGCTGTGGGTTTTAGGTCGGCGTGACGATGCCACCTAACCGCTCCTCAGCCGACCTCAACCACCGGCGGACCGCCAGTAGCTTGCGGACTGGTTTTTTTAAATAAAGTATAGGGCCTTCCCATCTAGCTCCCTCATGTGGTGGCTTCTATATCTATGCCCTGACATTTTATTTTGTTGAACCTTCTAGGCAGGAGATGGGTGGTGGAGGAGGAGGTGGGGGAGGAGGAGGTGGTAGCACCACCAGGCTACAGCTAGGAATGTTCACTGTCTACCCAGCCTACGGTGTAGTCTACCCTAACAACCAACAGGTCATCCAGGTTGAATGCCTTCCGGAGTTCACTGGCAGAGGCGATGAGGTATAAACCTGATCATTCCATCAATTTCTGATAAATAAACTTGTTCTTGAGGCATGCTCAGTCAATTTCTGGGGGCATAGGTGGCAATTGCGTTAGGCACTCGCCTCTCACCAATGTGGCCTGGGTTCGATCCCGGCTTGGGTCATATGTGAGTACAGTTGTGCGTTTCCTCCCTCCACAAAAATCAAATTCTTTTGATCTCAGGCTGTGCTCTGTGATCATGAAATGGGTTGATGTGGCTGGCAGCCAAGCTTGTTAATGAATGCCTGCAACTCGATCACGTTGTAGCCGCATCTTTCGCAATTCACCACCCCAGCTGCGAGTAAGGATGATTAGCCTCCCAAATTATTATTATTATTATTATTATATTATTTCAGCTGTACAGGCGCTGATTTCATGGAGCTGTTAAGCACAAAAAAATTGCTCAGCAAAAAATGTCTTGCTCAATAAAACAAACCACCAATAGAAATTTCATTTGATGTTCATGGTCAGTGAACAACAGCCAAACTGCAATCACAAGTTATACATAACACATGGAAATTTAGTTGTTAATCCTGTCTTTTATTAATCATCAAATAACCACAAGGGGAAACTGACTGAATTTTTAAGTCATTGAAAAGTTTAGTTGTTTATCCTGTCTTTTATTAATCATCAAATAACCACAAGGGGAAACTGACTGAATTTTTAAGTCATTGAAAAGTGAACAAAGAAAAATTGACTGGAGCAGGATTCGAACCAGCAATCTCCGGAATGCTGTACCAGCGATCTTACCAACTGAGCTATCTAGCCCTATGTTGGTACTGTCCCTAATAGTCAATTATCTTTGTCTCTGTTTATATTGAGACAGAAAGTTCATGGTTAGCAAATTGTTGTGCTAAGCAGGGCCGTGAAATTGGCCCCAGATTGGCAGAGTATATTTTGAAGTATAAACTATACACTACTTCTAATGAAACTCATGATATTGCATGGGTCATTTTAAATCAGTGGTCACTCATCACTTGCTCAACTTGTTCTTATTATCATCAAATTAATCAGGACCTGGCGATTGAGATCACTGACCGGGACCCGGCCGACCATCCCCAGGGCATCCCCTACAAGATCCTGGCTGAGGCCTGCAGCCCTGGCATCAACCTGATAGACCTAGCCTCCATCTTTGAAGAGCACCGGGTGGTCAAGAACCTGAGCGTCTTCCTGAACAGCCACCAGCTGGAGCTGGATGGAGGCGGTGTGTACGGGGAGGATGAGAATAAGTTCATCTTTGGCCATGTGCTGGTGGGACGCAAAGTCCGGGCACGCTTCAAGATTTCCAACGCCAATAAGGTCAGACTTTTTTTAAATGAAGTAAATTTTCACTCGCTTCCAACCACAGGAAGTGAAAACTTTAACTTTGTCAGATTATCTTTTGTTGTTAGTTTTAAAAGTTATGTTTAACCAGTGTTAACCCATTTGCTTAGAGTTAGGAGGGACTGATGTTTCGTTCCTAGCAGGATCTTTCTTTTTTCGTAAAGGTACAGTACAGGATTGGTAACATACCCAAACAGAAATGCTCACAGATTAACGTATAACTTGCAGAATATGAAGGTGGTGCTTGGAGAAACATTATTAAAAAAAAATTTCCGGTTGAAATCCTGTATTTATCCAGAAATTAGTAAAACAATAACCAAAAACAGTTTTGATCTCGGGGTGAGCTAGATAAAAAATCCTGTGAATAGATTTGGAAATACTGTGAGCTTTTATAACTATTTTCTACAGTTTCCGATGATGACATGAGCTGAAAAATTCACAGGTTTTTTTTCCCTAGACACTTCAAATTATTATAAACAGTCTGTAGCTGTTCTGTCACTTTTAGCAATCCTGTATTATGCCTTTAAGAATGATTGTGACATAAACTTTGGGTCCTTTCTAACTGCCTTATATTTAAAATATTTCAGGTCATCATTTTAGTTGATAAGCAGTTTGTAACAGTTTATTACTATTATTTTGAATTTATTTATAGGAATTAAATATCAAATTTAATTTTTTTTTGTTTAATTAATTTTTTTTTTTTAATTGAAATGATCCCTGGGGTATGGCGGTGTGTGCGTGGTTTCATGGCTTCTGTCTGCCAAACGAGCAAAGATAATTGACTGTTGGGTCACCACCAGCGTATGGCTGGATGGCTCAGTTGGTAGTGCGCCTGTACGTTATTCAGGAGGTCGCCGGTTCAAATCCCACTCCAGTCAATATTCCTTTGTTCTCTTTTCAATGACTTTATTTTCTTGTTAGGTTTCCTGTGACGTTGTCTTCTCCTGCAAGCTTGTCACGTCCAAGCCATCCTCCAAACTCCAGGACATCTTTGAGATTGAGCCATCCAGAGCGTCTGTCCCAGCCCACAGCCACGTCTACGCCAAAGTCACCTTCGGTCCACCATCCATGCAGGTACAGCTTATTATCCTATGTCATCGCTTGATAGACTTCAACGGCTACAAAACCATGCTGCACGAGTGCACGCATTATATTGAAAGCTAATTGGGGTACATCAGCTTCAACATTACTGACCCAACTCCATTGGCTTCCCATTCGGAAAAGAATCTTATTTAAGATGGCTCTCCTTGTCTTCAAATGTTTTCATCACACAGCTCCTCAATACCTTCATAACCTCATCCACCTCAACGTATCCAGGCCTGGTCAGATGAGAGTCAGATGAGACCTATTACCTGCTTGATACTTGATGGGCTAGATGCGACTGTACGATCATGTTGCTACTAGATCCTGCCAGACGGATTCTCTCATTGAGAGAACCTACTGGTAGGACTCGCCCGGTAGGGCATCCACATGACACGTGCTTGCATCAGATAGATCATTATTTTGCTGATATGGGGATGGGTTGTGTGGCTGCCTAGGGGGTGACTATCAGGAGACCAAAGGCAACGAGCTGTCACAGTGCCTGCTCAAACTGATTAATTGATTGTACTGACCAAATATCACGTCCAATTCTCTCTCTCTGACTTTTCTTTTCGCCAGACCTACACCGGTCAGTTTGAGGTCGTCCTGGATGGCTTGTCCGGCCCTCAGGCCAAGCAGAAGAACCTGTCCTTCGAGGTGCAAGGGGAGGGCAACCTGCCCCGTGTGTCCATCCAGAAGCCGTCCATCCGAAACAAGAAGGGCAACCCTCTCCTGCTGTTCAAGAGATTGTTGCTGGGCACCAGTCAGACACTGCCACTGTGCCTAAAGAATGATGGCACGCTACCCAGCAAGGTGGGTTGGTTGGTCATAACATCCAAAAGGAAAGAAAAGTCCTACTTATCCATCGTGCTAGGCACTTCAATCAGAAGAAAAATAACCACTACCTACAGCAGAAGGTTGAGCAACAGAAAGTTGGAAGTACACATGTATTCCTATGTAGTTTGCTCTGTGATTCCTATTTTTTATTCCTCTTTTTTTAGCCGAAGTATTCCTAATTTCCTTTAAGATAGGTTGGCAGCTATGAGTTGGCAACCAGTCAAGAGCAGTATACATTACATGAGGTTTTGGCTGGTAGCTTCATTTCTACGCTTAGCAAATTTCAGTGCTTTTTAACTGCTCTCTGGGATGCTAGGGCCTCAGGGTAAGGCATGCTGCTGGCAGCTTCCATGGCCTTCTGTTAATAGCAGCTTGTATGTCTTGGTTGTATTTCTTTTTCTTCTAGGTGGATATTGATCTGAATGATGACAGTGGTGTGTACAGTCTACAGAGCTCCCAAGACACTAAGCTCATCTACCCGATGCAGAATGACATCCAGTCATACCTGAACGGTAAGCTTATCAGGTCCTCTCCCAACTTGTGCAGTCCTTGAGTAGTTGTACGATCATTTGATAGCTCTAACTGATAAAGTTTGCAATGATTTTCCTGGTTTAATGTTTAATTCTCAGTTTGATTCATGAAGGTACATCTCAGAATCACTGAATGCATTTTGTTTCTTCCTCTGTGCAGATAATTGTGAAGAGCCCATCCGTCATCCCCACACCGCCTCCATCATCGTGGGCGTCGGGGAAGAAGCCACCTTTCAGGTGGTCTTCAAGCCGGCATTGGCCCAGCGCTGTGAGGGCGCTATCAGGGTGACGGTGGTAGACAACCAGTATGAGGACCGGGTGATCCAGCTAGTCGGGGAGGGCTACCAGGATGAGATCACCCTGGACAACATCCACAGCCTGCCGGCTGAGGAGAACGTGGAGCAGCTCCTGGGGACGGGAGAGGACAGCTTGGTCCCAGGTGAGGGACTTGAAACCTTGAAAGCTCCGGCTTTGGCTTTGACTCCATCACCTTTTGAGTGTCCATAAAAAAATTAATAGGCTGGCTTATGGAATTCAAACCATTGATGATATAAAGATATTGATATGGGGGCTTGCACTTCTCCAACAGATAGATATTTAAAATCCAGCATTCTTCAGCCGACTGTTCCTCTGGTAGGGCCGTCACGAAACCTCGGCTTGGGCTTGGGCTCCATTTTTTACATCCATTTTAAAGTAACAGGCATCAAAGTAGAGGTATTGGGGTACAGTTTCGAAGTACATACTCTGTTTTAAACAAGAAGATGGAACTTCAACCTCAGGGAAAATTCACAACCTGTTTTTTCCCAAGCCCAAGCCTAACCCATCGTTTCGTAAAGTGTCATAGATTGTAAGAATTTAGATTTGCTTCTTAATATAAGATGAATAAATTTTTTAAATGTCAAAATTCTAACTTTGGTCTTGCAGCGGTGCCCTCCAATCACATCCAGTTCGGTGACTGCCACATTGGGGAATCCTATCAGCTGACATTCACCATGACCAATCACAGTGCAGCCGACGCCGTCCGCTTCCAGTGGCCGGAGCACACTCAGCTGAAATTCTCTCCCTCGGCCGGCCATCTGCACGGCGGACTGTCCAAGGACATCTCGGTCACCTATAAGGCTGACTCCGCCGTCAGTCTGCAGGATGCTCCCATCAGCTGTAAGATCTGCAAGATCTCCTTTGACAAACCGGTGGATCAGGTAACAAGACAACTCATCTTTCTGTGATTCGGGTTCTTTTAGAAGAAGATTTGGGCTTATGTGGATCGGTTTGCGGAAACACCATGTAAGAATCGTTCATACTTTCGCACTTCTATTTCGTTCGCACTTCTCGTAAGGTCTCAACGTTTCAGAGCAAGCTAGTCGAAATGTTGAGACCTTACGAAAAGTGCAAACGAAATAGTGCGAAAGTATGAACAATTCTTACATATGATGTTTCCGCAAACCGATCCACATAAGAGTATTAAACTAGCTTGGCAATAAAGATAAGTTGATTAATTGAGGTTTTGAGATATGATGACTAGATATTTTACATGACAACAAAATGAACTCTGGCCTTCTTTGCGAACCTAAGGTGGCCGACTGGGACGACAGGATGCGTATTGTCAAGTGGGTGGACATCCCAGTGGCCGCCCTGGCCCGACCCCCGACATCCGGAGAGGCTTCCGCCAACCGGCCCAAGTCCAACCAGGACGGCAAGAAGGAAGAGAAGGAGACTAAGAAGGAGCACAAGAGGGGCGGTGCCAAGGACAAGGAGGCAGCCAAGGAGGCAGCCCTAGAGCAGCTGGACAAGGAGAGGACTGAGGAGGAGCTGAGGCGGAAGATTGCAGCCGGGGAGCTAGCCGCTGAGGTGCCCAAGCCAGCCAAGAAGAAGGTGAAGATTTCTCTCCCTCTAGACACTTATGTTCATGATACCAGTAACATGCTGTGGCTCATGCTGTTCTTTCACAGTATTTGGAATCCTTCAAATCATCAATGTATCTAACTGTTTGGTTTGTAGCCTTTGAGAAATATAATTACTGAAACGTCAGACTCTACTTCTACCTCCAAACATTTGATATATTTCAGGTCATTGTTTTGGTTGATTAGCAGTTTACAGCAGTTTATTACTTGTTATGAGTGAAGCGAATGAATCATACAGAAGTGCACTGTAGACATTGAAGTTAACTGATGTGTATTATTACAGTCTTGATTTCCTAATCCCCGCGGTCCACCTGAAGATACTAATTAAGCAGTGCAAGTAATAAACTGCTGCAAACTGCTCATCAGCCAAAATGACCTGAAATGTGTAAAATGCTTGGAGTTGGGAGGGCCTGATGCGTTTCGATCCTAGCAGGATCCTTATCAAAGGCTGTAATTAAGCAGTGCACGAAATTTGCCTTTTCATGCGACATTTTAATCTTAAATTCTAAAGCTTCCTGACTGTGAAGAGTGCCATACCATTATACGAAAATTTATACCATTGGCAAGAATAATTTGTGCATTCCTTGATACGCACTTATATGTTCTGTGACTGGTTATGAAATACTGCTTCAGCATGTAGGTTATAGTACAAGAATTCATACTGGAAATTCTGACTCACCCTGACCTGACTTGCGACATATTCACTCAGGTTGTTGAGACCGAGCCGGAGCCTGTACACACACTGCTGGAAGAGACAAGCCGTGAGGTAGAGCTCCGTGTCAGCGCCAACGCTGATAACGCCAAGTACAAGTGCAAGACGGATTCCATCCACTTCAAAGACACTCTGATGTTCCAGACCAGACAATTCACGTGAGTCTTCGTATTCTCTGCTCAGATTCCTGCTTTTGTATTCACAGGGCCTTTTCGAAATGGAGTCTCAAGCTCAAGCTCAGGATCCGGCTCCATTTCGTAAATCTATTCTAAAATAAAGGTTATCAAAATTTTGAGGCTTTTGGTTGCAGTTTGGAATTAGATTCTCTGGTTTAAAAAAGAAAACAGAGCTTCAGCTTCAGTGAAAAACCACAACCTATATTTTCAGCATATGGATGACAGAACCGGAGCCGGAGCCTAAGCCTGAGCCTGAGCCTCCATTTCGAAAAGGCCCCTAGTAAACATTTTGGGCTGGATTTTGTTGAACTTTCAATTCACTTGACCCTGACTTGCCTTCCTTGATCTTTTCAAATCCAGGTTCCAAATGACCAACAAGGGGACGGTACAGCTGTCCTACAACTGGCAGGTGGTGATGGAAGAGGAGGTGCTTCATCGTAAGTCGGTCAGCTTCGCTGACGAGGACCAGCTGCGGCTGCCGTCTCGCTGCAGCACGGCAGTCAGTAGCTGGGACCTCCTGGACGTCTTCCCCTTCACCGTCAGCCCCGACGTGGGCTCCATCGGAGTCGGCAAGAAGCAGAGCTTCACGGTCAAATTCTCCCCGCTGGACATGCATGACTTTGAGGGGCGGATCATTTGCAGGTTGGTTCCATATTTGGTTTTTGTAATTAAGTGTAGTTTTCATCGAACAAACCCCTCAGGCATGGTGGAAGTAACATAAGAAAGGAAGGTTTGCGGAGACACCATGTTTAAATACTTTTCTAGAATTGTGGTTCTGAATAGAACCTGTGAGAAGTAGTCTTGACGTTCCGGCCAGTGTACAAAGTACGGAATGTCCACACTATACTTCTCACAGGTTCTATTTAGAACCACAATTCTAGAAAAGTATTTAAACAAGGTGTTTCCGCAACCTTACTTTCTTATGTTGACATTTGGTGGTAAGTGTGCTAGTTCACAGCAGGAGGGGAACAATTAGTTAAGGAGTGTGCCAGTTTCAATGGCACAATACTAACTGCTATCAGTATTCAGAAAAGAACTTAGGAAAGAACTTAGAAATAGAACTTAGACTTCAATGAAGACCTTTGGTTAAAAAACCTTCCCAATGTATGATCAAAGTGCCTCTTTGTGTAGTCCCAGTCTAAAACAACAGTGTCAGGCAGTCATATCCTTGTCTCTTTACATCTTGACAGGATCCTTAACCTGGAGGAGGGTAAGCAAGGACCTGTCATCGCCGTCCGCGGCCGCAGCCTCATGCCCTACTGCCACTTTGAGCTGGAGGACTCCGACTACATCACCGGTTCCCGGCGCAACCCCGAACTGCGCGGGCCCGGCGGGGCACCACCAGGAGCCACCCTGGACCCCAACACCCGGGTCATAGAGTTTGCCTCGGTGGGCGTCCAGGTGCGCAACCGACGGAGCTTCTACATCATCAACCCCACCAACACCCAGTACTCCTTCGTCTGGAACTGCGAGGATGAGGATGATCCTAAGAAGATCAAGCAGTTCACGTGTGTGACCAACAAAGGGTCTGTCATGCCTGGCAAGAAGACTGAGGTAGGTTGAATCTGTGCTTTTGTATCAAATACATGACCATTATGGGTTTGAATCTTCCTTTTTTGTCTCCCAAGCTGTGGAATTGTATTGAGGGCAGTTTCTTTTTGATGAGCTCATGAAAACGTTGAGGTAAGCGGCTGTAGGCGCGTGGGTATTTCGAATTACAGAGATATTTTTGTACAAAAAAGCATATTCTTTCAGCAGGGATTGATCAGAGGTCCGTCTTTGAAGAAGTTTCAACGCAACCGTTTTTGAGCTAACAAGCTTTCACTGTATTTCTACTTCCCTTGCTGCATTGTCTTCAGATCAGCTTTGAGTTCACTCCATCCAATCTTGGAGTAGTGGAATCCTTCTGGCGGTTCACCATCCCGGAGCAGAACATCCTGGTACCCTTCCTGCTAGTGGGTGATGCCAAGGAGCCTGCTGTGGCGACCGACCGATCCCACATCAACTTCAAGTCACTCCTCCTCGGTACGTTCTGCCATGTCCAAGAACAATTTTTTGTATTCAGGTTTATGCTGTTGACGCATGCAAATTAGGCTTGCCCTTCACCAACGTGGATGAGCACTGCATACTCAGTGCTTGTTGAGTGCACATGATCTTCATGCGCTGGCTCAGGTGGGATTTGAACCCATGACCTCCTGCTTACTAGTGCAGATGCCATACCTCTAGGCCACCGAGCTAGCTGGAGTCAGTGGGGTGAATCGAATCCAGTATCGCGGCGGTTACTGTCGATTAATCATGAATATTCAAATCCCACCTGAACCAGCGCATTATTTTTTTTCAACAAGCACTGATAAGAGTATCAGTGCTCACTTAAGCAAGCCTTATTTCCATATCATCTCCCCAACGCATATCATGAATATTCATGCTTGTTGACTCCTGTTTTGATTTATGTAACCTTTCATCTATTTTTTACAGCCTGGTTATAAATTATTTTTTAATAGTAGAACATCCCTAGAATGTAGTATGAATGCTAAAGATGTTGAATATCTGAAACATCTGAAAAAGAAACATCTGAAAGAATCCACAAGCCAAGGTATCATTGGAAGTCGAACCACAATCCATAACCCTCATATCAGTTTCATTGACTTCCCTGTATCCTAGGTAACACTGCTAGTGAGCGAGTGCAGCTCATCAACAACGAGAGCCGACCGTTCACCTTTGACATCGCCGAGGCTTCGTGCCACTCTGAGGCATTCTCCTCAGAGCTGAATGTGTCACCCAAAGAGGGCGTCATCCCACCGTTTGGCAGGTACTAACATGCAAGCCATAGATGTCATCAGCTTATACTAGAACAAACTACGTCCTACTCCATTGTTTCTTGCTCAATGCGTCTTGAAAGCTTGAAAGGCATGTCTACTGCAGATCAACCTACCCCAGACGGTTACTACAAATTCCGCTGCGCCAATTTGCTGCTGCGCTGAAAAGACTTGGAACACCGCTATAACAAACTTGGCATCTCAGATATTGTCTGTTAAAGTGGTTGTTCGTTATAGTGATTTAAAGAACTATATTTGGTTTGTCTTGTTCACAAAAATTGGGAACCAAGGATGATGTTCGGTATAGACAAATGTTCGCTTTACCGTTGTTTGTTATTGCATTCCAATTTATATGATTTTCTCGTTGTTTCTTAGAACAGACAAATGAAACAAAAATTTGTTAAATGGTTGTATGCCAAATCTATCAAAATTCTGTTGGAAATTTGCTAATTATTGATTACTTAGACGAGTTATTGACATCACCCTTTTGAGTAAGGATGATGATAAAAGAAAGTAATTAAAGGTAATATCATACTATAATATAATATCAAAGAAATACAGATTCATGGGCACAAATACCAAGACAGATACAGTAAGAGTCATCTGTAAAAAATTCAGTCCCATACGTTGCCCACTTTTTGAGAAAACATTGAAAAACAGCCACAGTACTGAATCATTTCTGTCCCCTCAGGATCCCGATCGATGTGTCCTTCACCCCACACGAGGAGAAGGTAGTCAACTTCAACGTGGAGATCAACGTCAAGAAGAAGACTCTCCCTATCTACCTGAATGTCAAGGCTGAGGGCTACTCCATGAATGCCAAGGTCCTGTGCGAGGACTCTACAGGCAAGAACGTCCAGCTGTCCTCTAGGGGAGTCAACGAGATCAACTTCGGAGAGGTGGGTCAGTCGGTCCTGTTTGTCTAGAGTCAGATACTATCCGCTATGGTCAACTCCCATAGTAATAATAACTGGTATTTATAAAGCGCCTTTACAAGAAGATCAAATTAAATGCCGGTAAATTTTCATCTTCATTGACAGTGCAACAGAGAAACATGTCCCACAAGAATGCAATGGTTTTTCATAGGTATAGTTGAATTTTTTGTCAAGCATGGCTTAAAAATTACTTTGAATCCTACTCTCGACTCTATACTGCAGGTTGAAGTCAATGAGAAGGCCGTCCGGTCCATCTTTGTTGTCAATTCGGGCAAGTTCAACTTTGACTTCGAGTGGCAGCTGAAGGAGCGGGCCGGCAAAACCGTGAAGGTGGTCAGCATTTCCCCAGAGTCCGGCTCCGTCCCCTGCAACGATCGCAAACGCTGCGTGCTGGCCTTCAAACCGCCCCACAAGACCTCCCTGCGGGGCTGCGAACTTCTACTGAAGGTGAGTTTTAGGTTTCAACTCGGAATCTCAATTGTGTCCTCCCATGCAGGTTGTTTCTAGACACCAGCACATTGTCTCTGGGACTGTGCAAGAGCTGCTTAATGAACAGCCTTCTGTTTCAACTTTTGTCCACAATTTTTAACCTTGTATACGTAGTCACTATCAATCAATAAACATTCTACGCACTGTAGAAAGCAAGGCTATACCACTCAGGGAAGGAGGCATCTCACCTTCGTGGACCAGCTCAAGAAAGATACGGGCCTCACCAGTGCCGAAGGGCTGCACTCCTGCATGCTGGATCGGGATGTATGGAGGGAGATGATTCGTTGTTTGGCTCGTGACGCCTTTCTGGCGTTCCCGACATAGCTATAGCAACTTTTGTCCACAATTTTTAACCTTGTATATAGTCACTATCAATCAATAAACATTCTACGCACTGTAGAATGAAATTCAGTGTCCCAAATCATTTGAAACAACTTTAAGGAAAATATTTTGGAGGGTCTGATGCGTTTCAATTCTAGCAAGATCTTTATCGAAGATTAATTCATCTTTTCCCCCCTGGCCTGTCTCCCATTAGGTGTCTAACGGTCCCAGCTACCAGATTGTCCTAGCCGGTCAAGGGGTTGCCCCCGGCCTTCATTTCTCCTTCACCAAGTATGACTTTGGTCCGTGTTTCATCCACCGGGCCGGGATGCCCACCCTCTCCAACCTGCTGACCATCACCAACAGGGATACCAAGGCCATCAGGTATTTAGAGACAGGGGGCTCGTTCGTTCTCAGCGCTGCAAGAGAAAGGAGCAATGGGTTAATTTAATTGATTACGTTATTTAGACTAGATCATAGAGCTATATTGAAATTACTAGAGCGCTAGCTCCTAGTTCTCTGTGCGTAGACGCTTTGAAGTTGTCCTGGGCGCAGTAATTTTGAATTTGAGTACGTGTCTGTGGAACATGAAAACTTTGACTGAAATGCCTTTTGAAAATTGTACTCTATAATATGCAACGCGCAAGTACGCGCAAACAGTAGCGTGTCTTGATGACGCTTCCAATCATTGCCTGACTGAAGTGCAGATCGTGTGCGTGCACTGTGCTAAATTTAACACACATTTACCAAAGGTGCATCGGATTTCGGGCGTATTGAAATGGTGGCTTTATCCAGAAATTAGTGAAACAAGGACTGAAAAACTTTTGGATCTTTCATATATTAGATAAATGGCTGTATCTTCTATGAAAGAATGTTTTTGCATCTTTACTTGTTGAAATCTATGACTTATCCGTTCCTCCGCCTCTATCTTCCTTTACCAGTGTGGATTGTCTGTACACCAGCACATCTCACCTGGAGGTACAGTTCTCTGCATGTGTGTTGCAGCCAGGTGACAGTAGGGACGTCCATCTCACCTTCTACCCACGGGAAGCCATCAAGTACAGTGAACTGGTGATCTTTGAGATCAACGGCCTCTCCAGGACTCAGGTATGTCGTCCTTTATAGATTGGTGCCATGCTTTTGAATATATTTTGCTGTTTACTGACGCATACTCTTCAAAACTTCAAAATTTCCTATATTGAGATGTCTTGGTAAACATGAAATGCAGGGATGTGAGAGTTCAGATTTAAATCTGATTTCAGATTTGTTTGTGTTAGGTTTTAGCTCAGAATTTACTTGCTTTTTTTTACTCATGCTCTGTAGAAAAGTATAGGAACTTAAGAATTTATTTTTTTCCTTGTTGTTTTCAGATTTTTTGTAGCAACTCACATCCCTGAAAATGAGAAACAATTAAAATTCCCTTTGATTCCCTTGCCTTAACATCACTCCATGACGTCATTAATTGTTTGTAGAGTTCATTCAATGCCGTACAATTCCATAATAGGAATTTGGTTTCGAAATTATTATTTTTTGTGCCTCAAAAATTTCTTCAGGTGGAAATTCTCGGGGAGGGTACCGAGATGAGGGTGGTAGTGGCCAATGCTAAGGACAAGCTGGTCAACTTTGGTGCCCTGCGTGTCGGCGAAGCTGTCAAACGGACCGTACCCGTTGTCAACAACAGTCCAGCACCGCTAACCTTCAGCGTGGTCATCACTCCACTCAGCCCCATCTTACAACAACTGCCCCAGGTTCTGTCCCTCGCCCCGACCAAGGAGATCTCTCTCAAGCCCAAGGGCGGCAGCTGTAACCTGGACCTCGTCTTTACGCCAAAGTGTCGCATTCCGCAGTTTACAGAAGAGGTGAGCATTGTTTGTGTCTTTTGTTTTCAAGGCAATTTGGCCGTAATGAGTCTACAAGCCTTCTAGGATGATCAGTTAAGTTCGCATAACTCATATGACACTACCAATTTAGAAATGATTGGAGTTAGGAGGGCCTGACGGGTTTCGGTCTTTGAGAAAGATCCTTCTAGGATCGAAACGCGTCCAAAGATCCTACTAGGTTCAAAACACGTCAGGCCCTCCTAACTACAAGCATTTTTATAAATTTCAGGTTTAATTTGGCTTATGAGCAGTTTGCTGCAGTTTATTTCCTGTACTTGAATTTAGAAATGAAATTGAAATTTGCTAAATTTCAGTATATCAAATCTGGGGTGGATTTCACCAAACTCATTATAACTTACTATCAATCGTAGGACTTATGATGTACCGCAGCTCTATGTAGGATACGATGGGTGATCCTTCATAACTCGAGTTACGATAGATTGTAGGGCTTCATGAAATCGACCCCAGACTATATACATTGGAGCACCACCATAATGAACACCGCTATACCGAACATTTGGCTATACCGAACATCATCCTTGGCTCCCAATTTCTGTGTACAATACATACTGAATATGGTTCTTTAAATCACTATAACAATTAATGACCACTATAATGGACAATATCTGTGCATCCCACTATAATGCTGGTTCCATAAAACACAGTCCTTGTTCAGATGTTGACAATTAAGCCACATGGACATTTCTGTGAAGTCTTCAACTCCATAAAAGCCTGACTTGATCTTGTTCATGTCTATTAACCTCTTTTCAAGGTGATGCTGGAGTGTGCCGGTCTGTCCGAGCCACTGTTTGTTGTGACCGGCTCCTGTCAGGGAATCGACATCAGCCTGGATCAGGAGTCTATACCCTTTGGTGCCGTAGTGCAGCGTAGCAATACCACTCGTAAGCTTCTCATGTACAACACTGGCGACATTGGAGCAGGGTAAGAACATACCCCCTTGGCTTAATACCACCCCAAACCTTAACCTCCTACTCAAATATAGTAGACTATACATGTAGTGGTTACACTGACTGATTCTGCAGACTGGATACAGTTGTTCCTTTCTATTTGTCTACTTGTAAATGCCCTCTGGTCATTATTTCTCAGTCAACTTCCTTGATACCTATCACATGCACCAGCACACCTCCTGTCCTAGCCGAAGTTTTCTTTTGAACTTGAATCTTGTAGCAATTTGCATTTATGCACGCAGTGTTTTGCAAACTGATGACAGTCTAGAGATTTGTCTTCTAACGGTTCACATTGTGTACACAAATCTGGTTAATACACGTCCCCCGTTCGACACAATCCATTTAAAATAATTTCTTCCCTAGAGCACCATGCTCAAGTCCATCGATTTTGCTCTCCTTAGCTAGCTAGGGAATAAGAAAGAGGATGAACTGATCATTAATCCCTATCTCTTTACAATTCCCTCCATCTTAGCTTCAAGTGGAACGTGGACAAGTTTGCTCCAGACTTCTCCGTCAGCCCCACAGAGGGTTACATCTCTCCCGGCATGACGGTACCGTTTGAAGTCACCTTTTTCCCCAAGGAGCTCAGCCAGGATATCCGCTACGATGTAAGTCCAAAATCTTTAGTCTAATACGTAATCAGGGGTTGATTTCACCAAGCAACAAGGGCCTTTCTCCGGCTCCATTTCGTGAATCCATTTTAAAACTATAGGTATCAAAATAGAGGCTTTTGGTTGCGGTTCAGAAGTAGATTCTCTTGGTTTGAAAAGGAAAACAGAGCTTCAGCTTCAATGAAAAACCACGACCTATACTTTCAGCATATGAATGACAGAGACAGAGCTGGAGCCGAGCTTTGAGAAAGGCCCTTAGATTGATCTTCTTCTTCTTTCGTTTGCTCGTGAGCTTCCCCTCTTCACAACTGCAACTCGGTTGAGGAAAGCCATGTCCTTGTGTCGTCATCAAGGACAGCGATGCCACGTTCACCATTGGATGGCTGGTATTGTGGGCAGGACTCAATGATGTGGTCCACTCTCTGTTGTCTTGATCTTAAACATGTAAATCTGTCTCAACTGAACTTAATAAATATGATAGTAATTAATTTGTGATTCAGAACTTTGGAGTCCTAGCAGTTTTTTGGTTTTCTTATTTCCTGATGAACAGAAGCTACGCTGTCACATCGAGGGAGGACGTCCCTTACGCCTGGTCCTGACGGGGATGTGTGTGGGCAGCCAACCCCAGAAGGAGGTGCTTCACTTCAATACCCACGTCAGGGTCAAGGACACACGCAGCCTGACCCTGCACAATCGCACCAACCAGCGCTGGGAGCTGCGGCCTGTCATTGAGGGCGAGCACTGGACCGGCATTGATTCCATCATGCTGGAACCTCAGCAGAGCAAGCCCTATGAGATGACCTATAGGCCACTGATCATGACTGCTGAGGGCAAAAAGCACACGGTATGCACACAATTTGCTTAATTTTACTCCTTGTTTCGTTTGGATAACACTCCTGAGGCCAAATTCATGGAACTGTTTAAGCTAAAAAAAAAAAAGCATAGCACAAAATGTCTTGTTCAGTCAAACAAACCACCATTAAAAATTCCATTTGATACTCATGGTCAGCAAACAACAGCCAAAGAACAATCCCAAACGATACACTACACGCGGAAATTTGGTTGTTAATCCTGGTTTTATTAAGACAGAAATTTCATGGTTAGCCAATTTTTGTGCTAAGCAGGGCTGGGAAATTGGTCCCAGGTGCTCCTCTGTGTGTTGAATCTGAGATAGGTTGGGCATTCATAAAGGTATAGGCCCAAGGATATATCACCAAAGACTTATGACATGGTAAACTTGTCTTGTGATGGTCTAGGTTTCTCACATCTCTTCCATGTGTTGCACTAATAATCCACTTCTTTATTCCTACCTGTACAGGGAACAGTATTCTTTGCTCTGCCGGATGGCTCGGGTCTCCTGTACAATCTGACAGGTGTTTCTGAGCCTCCCAAGGCAGCAGGCAGCATCACCAGGGAGGTACCCAGCAAGACACAGTACACCGAGCTCCTGTCAGTCTCCAACTGGCTCAAGAGACCTCAAAGGTAAATTTGATAAAAAGCGATACAATTGGTTTTCCTCATTTCAGTACACAATCAAATTGAACAGAAGCAATGCTAATTGGGTCATGAGGATGCATTAATTAATTAGGCAATATGAATTTGTCTAGATAGTACGTCTCTGAAGAATTTAGTTGAGATGAATACAGGATCCATTTCATAATGCTCAAGTCTTCTAAACATCATATTCAACCATTAATCTGATGTATTCCACAATCCAACCCATCCCAAATGAAATCTTTATCCGCCTGATTCAACACTCTGCCCAGATTTAAGGTGATCATTGAGATGATGAAACCGGACAAACTAGACACTGCCACCACTCTAAAGGGACTGGACTACATCGACGTGCCCGGTCACAGCAAGAGGGATTACAAACTAAACTTCTTCTGCCACAAGGAGGCCTCGTATTCAGCCAAGGTGAGCCAAGGTTTCTTTCAAATGGTCCAGTCCGTGTTTTTTGATAATTTACAAGAATTGTACCAGCATGGTTACTGTTTATTCTGACGTTCATAGGTTCGAATCCTCCTCCAGTCAGCATATTATGACTTCTCTTCCTTTATATCCCTCCCAATTCTCTTCAAGGTCATATTCCGTAACGAAGTCTCGAGCGAGTTCCAGTTTTACTACGTGACCTTCAAGAGCACTGCCCCAGGCATCATTGACACCATCGAGATGACCACACCGGTCCGTCTCAGCACCTCTCACACCATCTCCTTGGACAACCCCCTAAACATGCCGGTCACCTTTGCCACCAACTGCCCAGTCAGCGACATCATGCTGCCGCCCCAGTTAGTCGTTTCTCCCCAGTCTGAGGTGAGGATAGCTTTCTATCTTGCATACGATCTCTTTGTCTGGTTCAGTTTGACTGTCTGTCTCTCCGTCAGGCTTCTGAGATCTGTTTGCCTGTCTTTTCTCTCATCTCGGTGTTGCACTTCTTAAGACTCACATTTCAGTGGAACTTAACTGCAATTACAAGGCTAAAAAGGCTCAAAACAACTCCATGGGCCAATTTCATAGAGCTGCTTCTAAGCTCCAAAATTTGCTTAAGCACGAAAAACCTTGGTAAATAAAATCAGTATGCCAGCCAAAACTCCTTGTGAATGAAATGCTCAGCAAACAATGGCCAAATACAAGTCAAAAGCAGTAAGCATCACATGGAAATTTGGTTGGTAATCCTGTTTGATCAAAGAAGACTTTTCATGCTTAAGCAATTTTTGTGCTTAACATGAAATTGGCCCCAGTTCATAAAACTAAAAAAAGAAGATGCTTCATGAAGCTGGGGATCAACATTCTCTTGGAGGGTAAATAGGAAATAGGATAGGAGTAAGGCAAACTTTCACTAGGATGTTACCAAATGGATACAGAACAAGAAAAAACCTAAGAGCTCAAAGCTATCCTATCAGGTGCTGTCAAAATGAGTGAGCATTCTTAAAGAGCCCTCGCTTCTTGTTCTCTTTCTGACGTCAGGCATCGCTGAGCTTTGAGTTCCTGCCCTTGAAGACCGGGGTCACCAACAGCAAGTTGCAGCTGACCAGCGCCGAGCTGGGCATGTTCCAGTATGACCTGCTACTGACAGCCACAGCAGCAGGGCCTGAGAAGGCTGTCTATCTACGTGCATCACTTGGTGGCAACCAGCAACAGACGGCTCGCTTTGTCAACTTCGCCAAGGTCAAGACGGAGTACACTTGCAAGGTAATCCAGGATCATATAATTTAGAGCTTAAAGTAGTTTTATACTTTAGTAAGAAACTGAAACAGAAATGTTCACAGATTTACGTATAACTTACAGGGTATGAAGATTGTGGTGGTAGAAACATACCGTTAAAATGTTTTCGCCTAAAATGGTGTATTTATCCAGATATTAGTAAAACAACGACCAAAAATCTTTTTTATCTTTTAAAAGATCAAAAATAAAAGAGAAAAGACTTCAGAAATACGGTGGCTGTTTTTCACTGTTTTCTCAAAAAGTTGCCACCGTATGGAACTGAAATTTTCACAGATGACTGTTACTGTATCTTCCTTGATATTTATGCCCATGAATCTGCATTTCTTTGATAAAAACCAAAGTATGATATTACATCTAAGGTTCTCAATTGTGTTTGTGATGAAGCTATAAAATGGGGAAACTTTCTTGTTGTTTTTAGGTGGACAATAGTGACTTCCATTCAGACAAGACCATCACCGCTGCCCCGGGCTCCACTGGCGGATCGGAGGTCAGCATCGACATCACCTTTGAGCCGTCCCGTCTGGGCGAGACCCGTGGTACCCTGACCATCAACTCCAGCGTTGGCGGCGAGTACACCTTCCCACTCTTCGGGACCTGTATCCCGCCCAAGCCCCAGGGTCCTTACAACATTAAGGCAGGCTCTACCACATCCATCCCCTTCCGTAACATCTTCCCGCACACCACAGCCTTCACGTTCCAGGTGGATAACCCGGCCTTCTCATGTAAGCCCGGAGAGAGCATCCGCGGTAAGAAGCAGCACAACATCATCGTTGGCTATGAGGGCAACGCCGACCCAACCAAAGCTCCCAAGATGGGTAAGCTGGTGGTGACCTGCCCGCGGTCAGCCGGTGGCAATGCAAATGTGGCCTGGACATTCTATCTGAAAGGAATTACACCATAAACCCTATTCAATCTTGTTTTGGATTCAGTGCCCATTTTCGTTAGCCAATTTAATTTGCTAAGCAGAAATCAACAGAGCACCAACTGCTAGTAGTGTACGCTACATGACACTTTGGTTGGTATCCAGTATTTTGCTCAGTAACTGTGAAATTGGCTACTGTACAACTATACTTAAGTTTGCTGTAAAATATATTATCTTATGTAAGTCTACATGGTGTTAAGATTATTTATGTCATCATATAAGGTAGTGAGTTATTCCATATTTCTGTATAAATTTATATTAGATTGATTAAATAAAATAGATTTCCACTTATTAACTGTGATAAGATTTTCGAAGACAAATCTTTGGGGTCTTGGAGCTTTCTTTATTGTTCGTATATTTTTCTTTTTTTACCTTTTTCAAAGAAATTTGTGAAGAGTTTGACTTCCACTTGATTGCAGATTTTCAGTTGTTCTATTCAGTATTCATTCCAAGATCTTACTGACAAAGTTGTATTCCAATCATAATCTTTGCCTTTATTGATGACTGCTTGGTCAACATTATACCGTCCAAAAACTTTGTCTTTAACATTCCATATTGTTCCAAATTAACCAGATTTTCTAATTCTTTCAAAGTAAACTACACAAAACGGAAGGTTATTGTTAAAGACTAATATGAGTGTTATATCATAATAACGTAGATTATATTTGCCTTTATATTCTGTATATTACATTATTGTCTTATGTAAAAATTCTGCTGATGTCCTTGTAAAATATACTAAATATTTTCGACGTTATTGCGAGATTTGTTCGTGCTAGATGATTTCTTTTACACATGATAGTTGTAATATTTTCTCTTCTTAAAATGGTTTTTCTGAATTCTTCTGGCAATAAAATTAGACTTTGATGTGATTGTTATCAAAATATTTATACCACTTTGCATGAGTTGGTACAATATTCATTTCAAATCCAGCAGTGCCTCAGTCTATGGTAATATCCGTCCATTTGCAAAATATGTTTTTATATAAAACTGATACAATTTGTTAAGTGAAAAAAATGGCATTCGTGTTTGAATTTGTAGACTGCAGTGTGTGACGTTAACTATTCTTAAAATAGTTCTCATCCGTCCAATTTCATAGAATTCCCTCCATGATTTTGTAAATAACATTAAAAATGACATAATTACTTATTTTAAAATATGTTGACTTATTTTTCCATATACTTCTTGTACAATGAGTGATACATGAATAAAATAATTGAGTGCTTTGCAGTTTATCACAACAGTTATATGTGAGTTTGTCATAATTATTGGAGGTATGGTCAATAATTTGTCTTGATTAATATCAGACTCGAGATACTATGAATCCACCGATTGTTGGTTTGAGCTCTAAAACACAGCTGTAATGTAGTCTTTAGTTGCATGTTATCATGTCGCTAAATTGAAGAAAATAGTGCAAGCAGCTAGCTAGTCTTCTCACAGAGACAATAAACCAGTCCACCCTCTTAGTATAAAGCATTTGATCATTAACAATCATGATCAAAGGAAGTATGTGGAGTGCACCTGTAGGAAAAGGTAAGTCGAGCCATGTATGGTAACATGTTTAGATGATTCTGAAGCTCTAAAGTATAAGCGAGTGGGTAAATCATCACCATGGGGCCTAATATCAGTCATCAGTTCTTAGGCGCCTTCTGATGACCTCTACTTTGTCTAGTCCAGAATGTAGTACTCAAAAATGCATCTGTATTAAAAGATACAAGTAATAAACTGCTGCAAACTGCTCGTCTGCCAAAATAATGACCTGAAATGTATTAAATGCATGGCTTAATTAAAGGCCTTCGATAAATATCATGCTAGGATCGGAACATGTCAGGCCCTCCTAATTCAAAGTATTGCATTGGCAATTAGATGCCCTATATTCTATATTGCTATATTTTGCTCCTTTTAAAGGTAGTATCATGAGACTAAAACAGAAATGTTCACAGATTTACAAATAACTTTCAGGGT
Source organism: Astropecten irregularis (assembly GCA_963971285.1). Taxonomy (NCBI): domain Eukaryota; kingdom Metazoa; phylum Echinodermata; class Asteroidea; order Paxillosida; family Astropectinidae; genus Astropecten; species Astropecten irregularis. Next base: position 17,296,864 of record OZ020246.1, on the reverse strand, counting down.
ATGAAGCCTGCTAGTACTGAAACCTACCGTTAAAATTGTTCCGCCTGAAATTGTGTATTTCTCCGGAACTTAGTAAAACAACGACCGAAAATCTGTTTGATCTTTTAAAAGATCAAAAATTAAAGAGAAGACTTAAGAAATACTATGGCCGTATTTCACGATTTTCTCAAAAAGTGGGCAACTCATTGGACCGAAATTTTCACAGATGACCGTGACAGTATCTTCCTTGATATTTTTGCCCATAAATCTGTATTTCTTTGACAAAAACCAAAGTATATGATACTACCTTTAAACCGCCGTACTTTGAGGGTTAAAGATGGTAAGTTATGGCAGTTTTACTGTGCGAAGTCAGTTTTGAGCAAGTCCTGAAGAGAGGTTTCTAAGTAGGTTTCTAAGTAAGAGACACGGTTAGCTTTGGGTTGCGGTTTTATCTGCGTGATTTGCCCATGTTGAATTTATTGTTGAATTCGACGACAAGATAAGTTTGTAACAGAGTTTAACTTATTCCCATTCATATTGTATTGAGTATGGAGGGGCTGATCCGTTTCTGAGTGGTGTGCATCACGTGTCATTTGTCGATGTTGAACTTCATCTGCCATTTAGACTCCCAGCTACATGTTGAACTTCATCTGACATTTAGACTCCCAGCTACATGTTGAACTTCATCTGACATTTAGAATCCCAGCTACACTTGAAGTGTATCATTTTGCAGTGTTGTTCTGTCGGTTAGGTCTTTAACTTTACGATATATAATGCAGTCGTCAGCGAAAAGACGTACTTCACGGGTTTCGATTCCCTGAGGGAGATCATATCAAGTATGAACAGTTATTATGGGGCCAGGACGGTGGCCTGTGGGACACCCGTGTCACTGGAGCTCAGGTGGCACCGGCCTATAGGCCTAGTAATACAAAAAGCTGAAGTATTTTTTTATTTAAAATGTGGGTTTCGAGATATATTTTTTAAAATGCCTATGAATTTATTTCTATTTCTTTGACAAAAACCAAAGTATGATAATTATTACCTTTAAACGTTTTTGTCGTTGCCTTTGTATCATGTTTAACAATCAGTTATGTATGTACAAAAAAGGGGGAGAAAGCTCAAAGTGACCATCCAAGTTTCTGAGACTCCGAGATAATATTATTATCTCGAAAAGACGTCTGAATTCTGAGATATCGCACCTCGGAAAAACGTCTTTCCGTGAAGGGAAATTGGCGTTCTTTATGCACTCGTTGGTTTGAATGCGTCAATATCCATCTACTTCAAGCCTGGATAATAATCTATCTGCTGATGAAATAAATTAACTTTCAAACTCCGCTTTGCAGATTGTCAAACGCCGATCTGTAGTTGCATTTTAAATAGGCCTAATTATGTTCAGTCTGGTGATGTCGTTGTCCTTTCAACAGTAATTGTCTACATCACACATATCCGTCTGGGGGACAATCTCTCGAAAGAATCAGACATGAACTTAATTATTTCTTTACAGTGGGACAAATTTCCCCCCTAATAGCGCTCCGCACTTGCGCTAAAAATAGCACCGGATCTCAGACGAACATTGCAACCATGCAAACGGGTGTGTGTGTGCGCACGTGCATGTACACTACGTGTGTGAGACAATGTTTGTCTGACATCCGGGGATTTTGTGACGTCATTAGTGCGGAGCGGTATTATCCGTTGCGCGGACGATTTGCGGCACGTTCAATAAAATGAATTTTCATTGTTGAAAACATTAGGAGATACGTGTAATAGCAATGAGCATTATTATAGTAACTGTCTGTATAAATTTGCTTATTTACATTTCCTTCTGCAAGCACTGCCGAGAGAGGCGCATTCCCTTGGTCGTATATGCGCTATTCACGGTGGTCAGTCGGGTGGAAATTCACGACGTGCTTAAAATTGTTGCAATTGACTAACTCGATATGCGGTAAGTAGTATACAGTCATGTAGTATAAGGTTGCATAGTTGTAGGCAGGGTGTATAGGTCTCGCCCTTTTTTTCTGACTTGGGTAACAATTGGGATGCTGACCGGCAATAGGCCCTACCTCCACCGCAGGCTAAGAACACACCTACTCGCCTTCGTTGCATTATTTTGACTACTTTGGCTGTGGCCGCCGTATCGTACGGGATGACGAACCGCTCTGAATTGAAAAAACTGCAATGTCTGGTTGGCTGCGTGTTCGGCAACTGGATACATCTGCATGCGAGTCTTTGGCAGCGATGAATCTTGGTTGAGGTGGTGACATTGGACTCCCCACTGTGGAGACCCGAGTCCAATCGAGCGGCGGTATTCCCCCATTAAGGTAAGGGTTACTTTAAAGGATAAAGACAATAAAAACAACTATTTGAGAGAGGTAGGCCTACCTAAACATACGTTTACATGGTGTCACCTACATTATGAGTAAGGTTAACTTTGTGGAAAGAGGGCAGGGCTTTGATTTTTGAGGGAAATTATGGAATAAAGACGGTAACGAAGATGCCATTTTTTTCGGATACACGGATAGATGGCCGAAGACGAGAATAACAGCCTACTAATAGCCTAGTTTCTGCTCAACATGTGACGTTGACATGTGTTTGTAAACCTGAAATGGGCCCAATATAGTGTAGTAGGCCTATATGTGATGATGTATAGATCATGCTGCATATCGTTCTCTTTTTATGATGAATATGGCATGCAGCGAGCTGTCAAGTCGTACAATCTCATCACGATCTTTTACTTCTATCCTTCAGATTTCTAGGGCAAAAATTTCAGTCTAGATAAGAAATTATGTGTATTTAAACCTGAAATTCCAAGACGTAGTGAAATATGAGATAATTTATATATCATGCTGCTTCGTTCTTAAATTTTTACACGCGCTGCGAATTCTGTAATGATTTACATATCATGCAATACCGGTTTACACTGTATGTGTATTATATATGGTAGCACGCAGTCTAATTCTATATTTTGAACACGGTCTTTGAAATCTGGCTGCTCATTTCTGGGGCAAACTCAGGAAAAACAAAATTACACGTGTCTTTTTAATTATTTCCAGTCAATCATAGATCTGAATTTTTGAAACTGAACTTGCCCTGCTTAGCGAAATCTGTAACGATAGATATATATCATGTTAATATGACGTTCTACACTGTATGTGTATCATAAATCCTATATTTTGAACACGATCTTTGAAAACTGCCTGCTCATTTCTTGGGAAAATTCAGGAAAAAAAAATTACACGTGTCTTTTCCTATTTGGAAAGAATTCCACTGATGACCATTACGAAAAAAGGATTATATCCTCCAAGAGTTAACTTATTGGATACAAATTATGATAAACTTCAATCTCAGGTGTGGAAAACTTGCGTAGCATATCTGAAAAGTGAGTTTTACAGGGTTTTTTTACCTACAAATTGTACACTTCCAATATACCGGCAGCCATCTTGCTCAAAACGCCCTCTATTGGTTCCATAGAGTTGTGCACAAATTATGGTCATCAGTGGAATTCTTTCCACTACGAACAAAATTACACGTGTCTTTTTATTTTCAGTGTAGATCATATATCTGAATTTTTGAGCGTGAAGTCGGCCTGCATAGCGAAATCTGTAATGTTTTACATATCATGCAATACCGGTTTACACTGTATGTGTATTATATATGGCAGCACGCAATCTAATCCTATATTTTGAACACGATCTTTGAAAACTGCCTGCTCATTTCTGGGGAAATTCAGGAACAACAAAATTACACGTGTCTTTTTATTTTCAGTGTAGATATATCTGAATGTTTGAACCTGAAGTCGCCCTGCTTAGCGAAATCTGCAATGATTTATAAATCACGTTATTACGTGCTACACTGTATGTGTATTATGGTAGCACGCAGTCTAATCCTATATTTTGAATACGATCTTTGAAAACTGCCTGCTCATTTCTAGGGAAAATTCAGGGAAAACAAAATTACACGTGTCTTTTTATTTTCAGTCTAGATATATATCTGAATTTTTGAGCCTGAAGTCGGCCTGCATAGCGAAATCTGTAATGTTTTACATATCATGCAATACCGGTTTACACTGTATGTGTATTATATATGACAGCACGCTGTCCAATCCTATATTTTGAACACGATCTTTGAAATCTGCCTGCTCATTTCTAGGGCAAACTCAGGAAAAACAAAATTACACGTGTCTTTTTATTTTCAGTGTAGATCATAGATCTGAATTTTTAAAACTGAAGTCGCCCTGCTTAGCGAAATCTGTAATGATTTATACATCATGTTATATATGACGTTCTACACTGTATATGTAATATTTATGGCAGCGCGCGGTCAAATCCTATATTTTGAACACGATCTTTGAAATCTGGCTGCTAATTTCTAGGGCAAACTCAGGAAAAACAAAATTACACGTGTCGGCCTGCATAGCGAAATCTGTAATGTTTTACATATCATGCAATACCGGTTAACACTGTATGTGTATTATATATGGCAGCACGCAGTCTAATCCTATATTTTGAACACTATATTTGAAAACTGCCTGCTCATTTCTGGGGAAAATTCAGGAAAAACAAAATAACACGTCGTGTCTTTTTATTTTCAGTGTAGATCATAGATCTGAATTTTTGAAACTGAAGTCGCCCTGCGTAGCAAATCTGCAATGATTTATAAATCACGTTATGACGTTCTACACTGTATGTGTACTATATATGGCAGCACGCAGTCTAATCCTATATTTTGAACACGATCTTTGAAAACTGCCTGCTCATTTCTGGGGAAAATTCAGGGAAAACAAAATTACACGTGTCTTTTAATTATTTTTCAGTGTAGATCATAGATCTGAATTTTTGAAACTGAAGTCGCCCTGCGTAGCGAAATCCTCCCCCTAAAACGAAATCCTAACGCGCTTTAGCAATGAACCCATGTACGAACCATATTACGAAGGTGGGAACTTGACCATTTGTCACTGACTATGCCAGACGACTGGCTCATGCCACGCTTATAGGCAAGCCCGTAGAGCCTGCGTGGACAAAAAGGAGTTGTGACATGAAATGGTCCGGGATTATGTTTGTCATAGTCAGTAAGATTCGGTCTAGTTCCCACCTTCGTGCATAGGTTTGTGCATGGGACCATTGTTAAAGCGCATGAGGATTTTTCCAATCCTATATTTTGAACACGATCTTTGACATCTGGCTGCTCATTTCTGGGGCAAACTCAGGGAAAACAAAATTACACGTGTCTTTTTATTTTCAGTGTAGATCATATATCTGAATTTTTGAACCTGAAGTCGCCCTGCTTAGCGAAATCTGCAATGATTTATAAATCACGTTATGACGTTCTACACTGTATGTGTACTATATATGGCAGCGCGCGGTCAAATCCTATATTTTGAACACGATCTTTGAAATCTGGCTGCTCATTTCTAGGGCAAACTCAGGAAAAACAAAATTACACGTGTCGGCCTGCATAGCGAAATCTGTAATGTTTTACATATCATGCAATACCGGTTAACACTGTATGTGTATTATATATGGCAGCACGCAGTCTAATCCTATATTTTGAACACTATATTTGAAAACTGCCTGCTCATTTCTGGGGAAAATTCAGGAAAAACAAAATAACACGTCGTGTCTTTTTATTTTCAGTGTAGATCATAGATCTGAATTTTTGAAACTGAAGTCGCCCTGCGTAGCAAATCTGCAATGATTTATAAATCACGTTATGACGTTCTACACTGTATGTGTACTATATATGGCAGCACGCAGTCTAATCCTATATTTTGAACACGATCTTTGAAAACTGCCTGCTCATTTCTGGGGAAAATTCAGGGAAAACAAAATTACACGTGTCTTTTTATTTTCAGTGTAGATCATAGATCTGAATTTTTGAAACTGAAGTCGCCCTGCGTAGCGAAATCCTCCCCCTAAAACGAAATCCTAACGCGCTTTAGCAATGAACCCATGTACAAACCATATTACGAAGGTGGGAACTTGACCATTTGTCACTGACTATGCCAGACGACTGGCTCATGCCACGCTTAGCAAGACCGTAGAGCCTGCGTGGACAAAAAGGAGTTGTGACATGAAATGGTCCGGGATTATGTTTGTCATAGTCAGTAAGATTCGGTCTAGTTCCCACCTTCGTGCATAGGTTTGTGCATGGGACCATTGTTAAAGCGCATGAGGATTTTTCCAATCCTATATTTTGAACACGATCTTTGACATCTGGCTGCTCATTTCTGGGGCAAACTCAGGGAAAACAAAATTACACGTGTCTTTTTATTTTCAGTGTAGATCATATATCTGAATTTTTGAACCTGAAGTCGCCCTGCTTAGCGAAATCTGCAATGATTTATAAATCACGTTATGACGTTCTACACTGTATGTGTACTATATATGGCAGCGCGCGGTCAAATCCTATATTTTGAACACGATCTTTGAAATCTGGCTGCTCATTTCTAGGGCAAACTCAGGAAAAACAAAATTACACGTGTCTTTTTATTTTCAGTGTAGATCATATATCTAAATTTTTGAACTTGAAGTCGCCCTGCTTCGCGAAATCTGCAATGGTTTATAAATCACGTTATGACGTGCTACACTGTATGTGTATTATATATGACAGCGCGCTGTCCAATCCTATATTTTGAACACGATCTTTAAAATCTGCCTGCTCATTTCTGGGTGAAACTCAGGAAAAACAAAATTACACGTGTCTTTTTATTTTCAGTGTAGATCTTATATCTGAATTTTTGAGCCTGAAGTCGGCCTGCATAGCGAAATTTGTAATATTTTACATATCATGCAATACCGGTTTACACTGTATGTGTATTATATATGGCAGCACGCAGTCTAATCCTATATTTTGAACACTATCTTTGAAAACTGCCTGCTCATTTCTGGGGAAAATTCAGGAAAAACAAAATTACACGTGTATTTTTATTTTCAGTGTAGATCATATATCTGAATTTTTGAACCTGAAGTCGCCCTGCTTAGCGAAATCTGCAATGATTTATAAATCACGTTATGACGTTTTAAACTGTATGTGTACTATACATGGCAGCACGCAGTCTAATTTTATATTTTGTACACGATCTTTGAAAACTGCCTGCTCATTTCTGGGGAAAATTCAGGGGAAAAAAAATTCCACGTGTCTTTTTATTTTCAGTGTAGATCAGATATCTGAATTTTTGAACCTGAAGTCGCCCTGCTTAGCGAAATGTGCAATGATTTATAAATCACGTTATGACGTGCTACACTGTATGTGTATTATATATGAAAGCGCGCTATCCAATCCTATATTTTGAACACGATCTTTGAAATCTGCCTGCTCATTTCTGGGTCAAACTCAGGAAAAACAAAATAACACGTGTCTTTTTATTTTCAGTGTAGATCATATATCTGAATTTTTGAACCTGAAGTCGCCCTGCTTAGCGAAATCTGCAATGATTTATAAATCACGTTATGACGTTCTACACTGTATGTGTACTATTTATGGCAGCGCGGTCAAATCCTATATTTTGAACACGATCTTTGAAATCTGGCTGCTCATTTCTAGGGCAAACTCAGGAAAAACAAAATTACACGTGTCTTTTTATTTTTAGTGTAGATCATAGATCTGAATTTTTGAAACTGAAGTCGCCCTGCGTAGCGAAATCCTCCCCCTAAAACGAAATCCTAACGTGCTTCAGCAATGAGCCCATATACAAACCATATTACGAAGGTGGGAACTTGACCATATGTCACTGACTATGCCAGACGACTGGCTCATGCCACGCTTATAGGCAAGCCCGTAGAGCCTGCGTGGACAAAAAGGAGTTGTGACATGAAATGGTCCTGGATTATGTTTGTCATAGTCAGTAAGATTCGGTTTAGTTCCCACCTTCGTGCATAGGTTTGTGCATGGGACCATTGTTAAAGCGCATGAGGATTTTTCCAATCCTATATTTTGAACACGATCTTTGACATCAGTCTGCTCATTTCTGGGGCAAACTCAGGAAAAACAAAATTACACGTGTCTTTTTATTTTCAGTCTAGATCATAGATCTGAAATTTTGAACCTGAAGTCGCCCTGCTTAGCGAAATCTGTAATGATTTATATATCATGTTATGACGTTCTACACTGTATGTGTATCATATATGACAGCTCGCAGTCTAATCCTATATTTTGAACACGATCTTTGAAAACTGCCTTCTCATTTCTGGGGAAAATTCAGGGAAAACAAAATTCCACGTGTCTTTTTATTTTCAGTCTAGATCATAGATCTGTATTTTGGAACCTGAAGTCTCCCTGCTTAGCGAAATCTGTAATGATTTATACATCATGTTATGACGTTCTACACTGTATGTGTATTATATATTGCAGCGCGCGGTCAAATCCTATATTTTGAACAAGATCTTTGAAATCTGGCTGCTCATTTCTGGGGCAAACTCAGGAAAAACAAAATTACACGTGTCTTTTTATTTTCAGTCTAGATCATAGATCTGAAATTTTAAACCTGAAGTCGCCCTGCTTAGCGAAATCTGTAATGATTTATATATCATGTTATGACGTTCTACACTGTATGTGTATCATATATGACAGCTCGCAGTCTAATCCTATATTTTGAACACGATCTTTGAAAACTGCCTTCTCATTTCTGGGGAAAATTCAGGGAAAACAAAATTCCACGTGTCTTTTTATTTTCAGTCTAGATCATAGATCTGTATTTTGGAACCTGAAGTCTCCCTGCTTAGCGAAATCTGTAATGATTTATACATCATGTTATGACGTTCTACACTGTATGTGTATTATATATTGCAGCGCGCGGTCAAATCCTATATTTTGAACAAGATCTTTGAAATCTGGCTGCTCATTTCTGGGGCAAACTCAGGAAAAAAACAAAATTACACGTGTCTTTTTATTTTCAGTGTAGATCATATATGTGAATTTTTGAACCTGAAGTCGCCCTGCTTAGCGAAATCTGCAATGATTTATAAATCACGTTATGACGTTCTACACTGTATGTGTACTATATATGGCAGCACGCAGTCTAATCCTATATTTTGAACACGATCTTTGAAAACTGCCTGATCATTTCTGGGGAAAATTCAGGGAAAACAAAATTACACGTGTCTTTTTATTTTCAGTGTAGATCATATATTTGAATTTTTGAACCTGAAGTCGCCCTGCTTAGCGAAATCTGCAATGATTTATAAATCACGTTATGACGTTCTACACTGTATGTGTACTATTTATGGCAGCGCGCGGTCAAATCCTATATTTTGAACACGATCTTTGAAATCTGGCTGCTCATTTCTAGGGCAAACTCAGGAAAAACAAAATTACACGTGTCTTTCTATTTTCAGTGTAGATCATAGATCTGAATTTTTGAAACTGAAGTCGCCCTGCGTAGCGAAATCCTCCCCCTAAAACGAAATCCTAACGCGCTTCAGCAATGAGCCCATATACAAACCATATTACGAAGGTGGGAACTTGACCATATGTCACTGACTATGCCAGACGACTGGCTCATGCCACGCTTATAGGCAAGCCCGAAGAGCCTGCGTGGACAAAAAGGAGTTGTGACATGAAATGGTCCGGGATTATATTTGTCATAGTCAGTAAGATTCGGTCTAGTTCCCACCTTCTTGCATAGGTTTGTGCATGGGACCATTGTTAAAGCGCTTGAGGATTTTTCCAATCCTATATTTTGAACACGATCTTTGACATCTGGCTGCTCATTTCTGGGGCAAACTCAGGAAAAACAAAATTACATGTGTCTTTTTATTTTCAGTGTAGATCATATATCTGAATTTTTGAACCTGAAGTCGCCCTGCTTCGCGAAATCTGCAATGATTTATAAATCACGTTATGACGTGCTACACTGTATGTGTACTATATATGGCAGCGCGCGGTCAAATCCTATATTTTGAACACGATCTTTGAAATCTGGCTGCTCATTTCTAGGGCAAACTCAGGAAAAACAAAATTACACGTGTCTTTTTATTTTCAGTGTAGATCATATATCTGAATTTTTGAACTTGAAGTCGCCCTGCTTCGCGAAATCTGCAATGATTTATAAATCACGATATGACGTGCTACACTGTATGTGTATTATATATGACAGCGCGCTGTCCAATCCTATATTTTGAACACGATCTTTGACATCTGGCTGCTCATTTCTGGGGAAAATTCAGGAAAAACAAAATTACACGTGTCTTTTTATTTTCAGTGTAGATCATATATCTGAATTTTTGAGCCTGAAGTCGGCCTGCATAGCGAAATCTGTAATATTTTACATATCATGCAATACCGGTTTACACTGTATGTGTATTATATATGGCAGCACGCAGTCTAATCCTATATTTTGAACACTATCTTTGAAAACTGCCTGCTCATTTCTGGGGAAAATTCAGGAAAAACAAAATTACACGTGTCTTTTTATTTTCAGTGTAGATCATATATCTGAATTTTTGAACCTGAAGTCGCCCTGCTTAGCGAAATCTGCAATGATTTATAAATCACGTTATGACGTTTTAAACTGTACGTGTACTATACATGGCAGCACGCAGTCTAATTCTATATTTTGAACACGATCTTTGAAAACTGCCTGCTCATTTCTGGGGAAAATTCAGGGAAAACAAAATTACACGTGTCTTTTTATTTTCAGTCTAGATCATAGATCTGTATTTTGGAACCTGAAGTCTCCCTGCTTAGCGAAATCTGTAATGATTTATACATCATGTTATGACGTTCTACACTGTATGTGTATTATATATTGCAGCGCGCGGTCAAATCCTATATTTTGAACAAGATCTTTGAAATCTGGCTGCTCATTTCTGGGGCAAACTCAGGAAAAAAACAAAATTACACGTGTCTTTTTATTTTCAGTGTAGATCATATATGTGAATTTTTGAACCTGAAGTCGCCCTGCTTAGCGAAATCTGCAATGATTTATAAATCACGTTATGACGTTCTACACTGTATGTGTACTATATATGGCAGCACGCAGTCTAATCCTATATTTTGAACACGATCTTTGAAAACTGCCTGATCATTTCTGGGGAAAATTCAGGGAAAACAAAATTACACGTGTCTTTTTATTTTCAGTGTAGATCATATATTTGAATTTTTGAACCTGAAGTCGCCCTGCTTAGCGAAATCTGCAATGATTTATAAATCACGTTATGACGTTCTACACTGTATGTGTACTATTTATGGCAGCGCGCGGTCAAATCCTATATTTTGAACACGATCTTTGAAATCTGGCTGCTCATTTCTAGGGCAAACTCAGGAAAAACAAAATTACACGTGTCTTTCTATTTTCAGTGTAGATCATAGATCTGAATTTTTGAAACTGAAGTCGCCCTGCGTAGCGAAATCCTCCCCCTAAAACGAAATCCTAACGCGCTTCAGCAATGAGCCCATATACAAACCATATTACGAAGGTGGGAACTTGACCATATGTCACTGACTATGCCAGACGACTGGCTCATGCCACGCTTATAGGCAAGCCCGTAGAGCCTGCGTGGACAAAAAGGAGTTGTGACATGAAATGGTCCGGGATTATATTTGTCATAGTCAGTAAGATTCGGTCTAGTTCCCACCTTCTTGCATAGGTTTGTGCATGGGACCATTGTTAAAGCGCTTGAGGATTTTTCCAATCCTATATTTTGAACACGATCTTTGACATCTGGCTGCTCATTTCTGGGGCAAACTCAGGAAAAACAAAATTACATGTGTCTTTTTATTTTCAGTGTAGATCATATATCTGAATTTTTGAACCTGAAGTCGCCCTGCTTCGCGAAATCTGCAATGATTTATAAATCACGTTATGACGTGCTACACTGTATGTGTACTATATATGGCAGCGCGCGGTCAAATCCTATATTTTGAACACGATCTTTGAAATCTGGCTGCTCATTTCTAGGGCAAACTCAGGAAAAACAAAATTACACGTGTCTTTTTATTTTCAGTGTAGATCATATATCTGAATTTTTGAACTTGAAGTCGCCCTGCTTCGCGAAATCTGCAATGATTTATATATCATGTTATGACGTTCTACACTGTATGTGTATCATATATGACAGCTCGCAGTCTAATCCTATATTTTGAACACGATCTTTGAAAACTGCCTTCTCATTTCTGGGGAAAATTCAGGGAAAACAAAATTCCACGTGTCTTTTTATTTTCAGTCTAGATCATAGATCTGTATTTTGGAACCTGAAGTCTCCCTGCTTAGCGAAATCTGTAATGATTTATACATCATGTTATGACGTTCTACACTGTATGTGTATTATATATTGCAGCGCGCGGTCAAATCCTATATTTTGAACAAGATCTTTGAAATCTGGCTGCTCATTTCTGGGGCAAACTCAGGAAAAAAACAAAATTACACGTGTCTTTTTATTTTCAGTGTAGATCATATATGTGAATTTTTGAACCTGAAGTCGCCCTGCTTAGCGAAATCTGCAATGATTTATAAATCACGTTATGACGTTCTACACTGTATGTGTACTATATATGGCAGCACGCAGTCTAATCCTATATTTTGAACACGATCTTTGAAAACTGCCTGATCATTTCTGGGGAAAATTCAGGGAAAACAAAATTACACGTGTCTTTTTATTTTCAGTGTAGATCATATATTTGAATTTTTGAACCTGAAGTCGCCCTGCTTAGCGAAATCTGCAATGATTTATAAATCACGTTATGACGTTCTACACTGTATGTGTACTATTTATGGCAGCGCGCGGTCAAATCCTATATTTTGAACACGATCTTTGAAATCTGGCTGCTCATTTCTAGGGCAAACTCAGGAAAAACAAAATTACACGTGTCTTTCTATTTTCAGTGTAGATCATAGATCTGAATTTTTGAAACTGAAGTCGCCCTGCGTAGCGAAATCCTCCCCCTAAAACGAAATCCTAACGCGCTTCAGCAATGAGCCCATATACAAACCATATTACGAAGGTGGGAACTTGACCATATGTCACTGACTATGCCAGACGACTGGCTCATGCCACGCTTATAGGCAAGCCCGAAGAGCCTGCGTGGACAAAAAGGAGTTGTGACATGAAATGGTCCGGGATTATATTTGTCATAGTCAGTAAGATTCGGTCTAGTTCCCACCTTCTTGCATAGGTTTGTGCATGGGACCATTGTTAAAGCGCTTGAGGATTTTTCCAATCCTATATTTTGAACACGATCTTTGACATCTGGCTGCTCATTTCTGGGGCAAACTCAGGAAAAACAAAATTACATGTGTCTTTTTATTTTCAGTGTAGATCATATATCTGAATTTTTGAACCTGAAGTCGCCCTGCTTCGCGAAATCTGCAATGATTTATAAATCACGTTATGACGTGCTACACTGTATGTGTACTATATATGGCAGCGCGCGGTCAAATCCTATATTTTGAACACGATCTTTGAAATCTGGCTGCTCATTTCTAGGGCAAACTCAGGAAAAACAAAATTACACGTGTCTTTTTATTTTCAGTGTAGATCATATATCTGAATTTTTGAACTTGAAGTCGCCCTGCTTCGCGAAATCTGCAATGATTTATAAATCACGATATGACGTGCTACACTGTATGTGTATTATATATGACAGCGCGCTGTCCAATCCTATATTTTGAACACGATCTTTGACATCTGGCTGCTCATTTCTGGGGAAAATTCAGGAAAAACAAAATTACACGTGTCTTTTTATTTTCAGTGTAGATCATATATCTGAATTTTTGAGCCTGAAGTCGGCCTGCATAGCGAAATCTGTAATATTTTACATATCATGCAATACCGGTTTACACTGTATGTGTATTATATATGGCAGCACGCAGTCTAATCCTATATTTTGAACACTATCTTTGAAAACTGCCTGCTCATTTCTGGGGAAAATTCAGGAAAAACAAAATTACACGTGTCTTTTTATTTTCAGTGTAGATCATATATCTGAATTTTTGAACCTGAAGTCGCCCTGCTTAGCGAAATCTGCAATGATTTATAAATCACGTTATGACGTTTTAAACTGTACGTGTACTATACATGGCAGCACGCAGTCTAATTCTATATTTTGAACACGATCTTTGAAAACTGCCTGCTCATTTCTGGGGAAAATTCAGGGAAAACAAAATTACACGTGTCTTTTTATTTTCAGTCTAGATCATAGATCTGTATTTTGGAACCTGAAGTCTCCCTGCTTAGCGAAATCTGTAATGATTTATACATCATGTTATGACGTTCTACACTGTATGTGTATTATATATTGCAGCGCGCGGTCAAATCCTATATTTTGAACAAGATCTTTGAAATCTGGCTGCTCATTTCTGGGGCAAACTCAGGAAAAAAACAAAATTACACGTGTCTTTTTATTTTCAGTGTAGATCATATATGTGAATTTTTGAACCTGAAGTCGCCCTGCTTAGCGAAATCTGCAATGATTTATAAATCACGTTATGACGTTCTACACTGTATGTGTACTATATATGGCAGCACGCAGTCTAATCCTATATTATTTTGAACACGATCTTTGAAAACTGCCTGATCATTTCTGGGGAAAATTCAGGGAAAACAAAATTACACGTGTCTTTTTATTTTCAGTGTAGATCATATATTTGAATTTTTGAACCTGAAGTCGCCCTGCTTAGCGAAATCTGCAATGATTTATAAATCACGTTATGACGTTCTACACTGTATGTGTACTATTTATGGCAGCGCGCGGTCAAATCCTATATTTTGAACACGATCTTTGAAATCTGGCTGCTCATTTCTAGGGCAAACTCAGGAAAAACAAAATTACACGTGTCTTTCTATTTTCAGTGTAGATCATAGATCTGAATTTTTGAAACTGAAGTCGCCCTGCGTAGCGAAATCCTCCCCCTAAAACGAAATCCTAACGCGCTTCAGCAATGAGCCCATATACAAACCATATTACGAAGGTGGGAACTTGACCATATGTCACTGACTATGCCAGACGACTGGCTCATGCCACGCTTATAGGCAAGCCCGTAGAGCCTGCGTGGACAAAAAGGAGTTGTGACATGAAATGGTCCGGGATTATATTTGTCATAGTCAGTAAGATTCGGTCTAGTTCCCACCTTCTTGCATAGGTTTGTGCATGGGACCATTGTTAAAGCGCTTGAGGATTTTTCCAATCCTATATTTTGAACACGATCTTTGACATCTGGCTGCTCATTTCTGGGGCAAACTCAGGAAAAACAAAATTACATGTGTCTTTTTATTTTCAGTGTAGATCATATATCTGAATTTTTGAACCTGAAGTCGCCCTGCTTCGCGAAATCTGCAATGATTTATAAATCACGTTATGACGTGCTACACTGTATGTGTACTATATATGGCAGCGCGCGGTCAAATCCTATATTTTGAACACGATCTTTGAAATCTGGCTGCTCATTTCTAGGGCAAACTCAGGAAAAACAAAATTACACGTGTCTTTTTATTTTCAGTGTAGATCATATATCTGAATTTTTGAACTTGAAGTCGCCCTGCTTCGCGAAATCTGCAATGATTTATAAATCACGATATGACGTGCTACACTGTATGTGTATTATATATGACAGCGCGCTGTCCAATCCTATATTTTGAACACGATCTTTGACATCTGGCTGCTCATTTCTGGGGAAAATTCAGGAAAAACAAAATTACACGTGTCTTTTTATTTTCAGTGTAGATCATATATCTGAATTTTTGAGCCTGAAGTCGGCCTGCATAGCGAAATCTGTAATATTTTACATATCATGCAATACCGGTTTACACTGTATGTGTATTATATATGGCAGCACGCAGTCTAATCCTATATTTTGAACACTATCTTTGAAAACTGCCTGCTCATTTCTGGGGAAAATTCAGGAAAAACAAAATTACACGTGTCTTTTTATTTTCAGTGTAGATCATATATCTGAATTTTTGAACCTGAAGTCGCCCTGCTTAGCGAAATCTGCAATGATTTATAAATCACGTTATGACGTTTTAAACTGTACGTGTACTATACATGGCAGCACGCAGTCTAATTCTATATTTTGAACACGATCTTTGAAAACTGCCTGCTCATTTCTGGGGAAAATTCAGGGAAAACAAAATTACACGTGTCTTTTTATTTTCAGTCTAGATCATAGATCTGTATTTTGGAACCTGAAGTCTCCCTGCTTAGCGAAATCTGTAATGATTTATACATCATGTTATGACGTTCTACACTGTATGTGTATTATATATTGCAGCGCGCGGTCAAATCCTATATTTTGAACAAGATCTTTGAAATCTGGCTGCTCATTTCTGGGGCAAACTCAGGAAAAAAACAAAATTACACGTGTCTTTTTATTTTCAGTGTAGATCATATATGTGAATTTTTGAACCTGAAGTCGCCCTGCTTAGCGAAATCTGCAATGATTTATAAATCACGTTATGACGTTCTACACTGTATGTGTACTATATATGGCAGCACGCAGTCTAATCCTATATTTTGAACACGATCTTTGAAAACTGCCTGATCATTTCTGGGGAAAATTCAGGGAAAACAAAATTACACGTGTCTTTTTATTTTCAGTGTAGATCATATATTTGAATTTTTGAACCTGAAGTCGCCCTGCTTAGCGAAATCTGCAATGATTTATAAATCACGTTATGACGTTCTACACTGTATGTGTACTATTTATGGCAGCGCACGGTCAAATCCTATATTTTGAACACGATCTTTGAAATCTGGCTGCTCATTTCTAGGGCAAACTCAGGAAAAACAAAATTACACGTGTCTTTCTATTTTCAGTGTAGATCATAGATCTGAATTTTTGAAACTGAAGTCGCCCTGCGTAGCGAAATCCTCCCCCTAAAACGAAATCCTAACGCGCTTCAGCAATGAGCCCATATACAAACCATATTACGAAGGTGGGAACTTGACCATATGTCACTGACTATGCCAGACGACTGGCTCATGCCACGCTTATAGGCAAGCCCGTAGAGCCTGCGTGGACAAAAAGGAGTTGTGACATGAAATGGTCCGGGATTATATTTGTCATAGTCAGTAAGATTCGGTCTAGTTCCCACCTTCTTGCATAGGTTTGTGCATGGGACCATTGTTAAAGCGCTTGAGGATTTTTCCAATCCTATATTTTGAACACGATCTTTGACATCTGGCTGCTCATTTCTGGGGCAAACTCAGGAAAAACAAAATTACATGTGTCTTTTTATTTTCAGTGTAGATCATATATCTGAATTTTTGAACCTGAAGTCGCCCTGCTTCGCGAAATCTGCAATGATTTATAAATCACGTTATGACGTGCTACACTGTATGTGTACTATATATGGCAGCGCGCGGTCAAATCCTATATTTTGAACACGATCTTTGAAATCTGGCTGCTCATTTCTAGGGCAAACTCAGGAAAAACAAAATTACACGTGTCTTTTTATTTTCAGTGTAGATCATATATCTGAATTTTTGAACTTGAAGTCGCCCTGCTTCGCGAAATCTGCAATGATTTATAAATCACGATATGACGTGCTACACTGTATGTGTATTATATATGACAGCGCGCTGTCCAATCCTATATTTTGAACACGATCTTTGACATCTGGCTGCTCATTTCTGGGGAAAATTCAGGAAAAACAAAATTACACGTGTCTTTTTATTTTCAGTGTAGATCATATATCTGAATTTTTGAGCCTGAAGTCGGCCTGCATAGCGAAATCTGTAATATTTTACATATCATGCAATACCGGTTTACACTGTATGTGTATTATATATGGCAGCACGCAGTCTAATCCTATATTTTGAACACTATCTTTGAAAACTGCCTGCTCATTTCTGGGGAAAATTCAGGAAAAACAAAATTACACGTGTCTTTTTATTTTCAGTGTAGATCATATATCTGAATTTTTGAACCTGAAGTCGCCCTGCTTAGCGAAATCTGCAATGATTTATAAATCACGTTATGACGTTTTAAACTGTACGTGTACTATACATGGCAGCACGCAGTCTAATTCTATATTTTGAACACGATCTTTGAAAACTGCCTGCTCATTTCTGGGGGAAATTCAGGGAAAACAAAATTACACGTGTCTTTTTATTTTCAGTCTAGATCATAGATCTGTATTTTGGAACCTGAAGTCTCCCTGCTTAGCGAAATCTGTAATGATTTATACATCATGTTATGACGTTCTACACTGTATGTGTATTATATATTGCAGCGCGCGGTCAAATCCTATATTTTGAACAAGATCTTTGAAATCTGGCTGCTCATTTCTGGGGCAAACTCAGGAAAAAAACAAAATTACACGTGTCTTTTTATTTTCAGTGTAGATCATATATGTGAATTTTTGAACCTGAAGTCGCCCTGCTTAGCGAAATCTGCAATGATTTATAAATCACGTTATGACGTTCTACACTGTATGTGTACTATATATGGCAGCACGCAGTCTAATCCTATATTTTGAACACGATCTTTGAAAACTGCCTGATCATTTCTGGGGAAAATTCAGGGAAAACAAAATTACACGTGTCTTTTTATTTTCAGTGTAGATCATATATTTGAATTTTTGAACCTGAAGTCGCCCTGCTTAGCGAAATCTGCAATGATTTATAAATCACGTTATGACGTTCTACACTGTATGTGTACTATTTATGGCAGCGCGCGGTCAAATCCTATATTTTGAACACGATCTTTGAAATCTGGCTGCTCATTTCTAGGGCAAACTCAGGAAAAACAAAATTACACGTGTCTTTCTATTTTCAGTGTAGATCATAGATCTGAATTTTTGAAACTGAAGTCGCCCTGCGTAGCGAAATCCTCCCCCTAAAACGAAATCCTAACGCGCTTCAGCAATGAGCCCATATACAAACCATATTACGAAGGTGGGAACTTGACCATATGTCACTGACTATGCCAGACGACTGGCTCATGCCACGCTTATAGGCAAGCCCGTAGAGCCTGCGTGGACAAAAAGGAGTTGTGACATGAAATGGTCCGGGATTATATTTGTCATAGTCAGTAAGATTCGGTCTAGTTCCCACCTTCTTGCATAGGTTTGTGCATGGGACCATTGTTAAAGCGCTTGAGGATTTTTCCAATCCTATATTTTGAACACGATCTTTGACATCTGGCTGCTCATTTCTGGGGCAAACTCAGGAAAAACAAAATTACATGTGTCTTTTTATTTTCAGTGTAGATCATATATCTGAATTTTTGAACCTGAAGTCGCCCTGCTTCGCGAAATCTGCAATGATTTATAAATCACGTTATGACGTGCTACACTGTATGTGTACTATATATGGCAGCGCGCGGTCAAATCCTATATTTTGAACACGATCTTTGAAATCTGGCTGCTCATTTCTAGGGCAAACTCAGGAAAAACAAAATTACACGTGTCTTTTTATTTTCAGTGTAGATCATATATCTGAATTTTTGAACTTGAAGTCGCCCTGCTTCGCGAAATCTGCAATGATTTATAAATCACGATATGACGTGCTACACTGTATGTGTATTATATATGACAGCGCGCTGTCCAATCCTATATTTTGAACACTATCTTTGAAAACTGCCTGCTCATTTCTGGGGAAAATTCAGGAAAAACAAAATTACACGTGTCTTTTTATTTTCAGTGTAGATCATATATCTGAATTTTTGAGCCTGAAGTCGGCCTGCATAGCGAAATCTGTAATATTTTACATATCATGCAATACCGGTTTACACTGTATGTGTATTATATATGGCAGCACGCAGTCTAATCCTATATTTTGAACACTATCTTTGAAAACTGCCTGCTCATTTCTGGGGAAAATTCAGGAAAAACAAAATTACACGTGTCTTTTTATTTTCAGTGTAGATCATATATCTGAATTTTTGAACCTGAAGTCGCCCTGCTTAGCGAAATCTGCAATGATTTATAAATCACGTTATGACGTTTTAAACTGTACGTGTACTATACATGGCAGCACGCAGTCTAATTCTATATTTTGAACACGATCTTTGAAAACTGCCTGCTCATTTCTGGGGAAAATTCAGGGAAAACAAAATTACACGTGTCTTTTTATTTTCAGTGTAGATCATATATCTGAATTTTTGAACCTGAAGTCGCCCTGCTTAGCGAAATCTGCAATGATTTATAAATCACGTTATGACGTGCTACACTGTATGTGTATTATATATGAAAGCGCGCTATCCAATCCTATATTTTGAGCACGATCTTTGAAAACTGCCTTCTCATTTCTGGGGAAAATTCAGGGAAAACAAAATTACACGTGTCTTTTTATTTTCAGTGTAGATCATATATGTGAATTTTTGAACCTGAAGTCGCCCTGCTTAGCGAAATCTGCAATGATTTATAAATCACGTTATGACGTTCTACATTGTATGTGTACTATATATGGCAGC